>LQRL01001034.1:4218-18566 GCA_001703475.1 Hydroides elegans
AATCTATAAAAATCTATATCGGCGTATCACTTTGGGGAATAAAATCACAATACTGACGAGTTGGATTCGAATCACTTTTTGGGCGAATACTTGGGGTTGACAGGTCCTTCGGTGAGTGAGCGATATTCGTAGTTCGCTATTCGCGAGTCGTACTCGAACTTGTCGCGCGCGAATATCATGCGGATGTCCGAATGCAAGTAGAGTTTGCGTGACTTGGAACTCGCTACCCTGCAACAATAAAGAAATGAATAATATATTATTTAGAAATAAACTACAAATAGCAATGAACATGAAAGATAACAGCTACCTGCTGGTCTTTTCAAAGTTCTTTGGAATTTATGAAACTTTTTTTTCAGATAATTAAACTTAGTCGTCGAATTATTCTACTTTTAAATAATTAATCCTAATCCTAAATCCAAATTGTTTTTATACATGTAAATAAAAATGAATACCGTTTATACATGGATATATATGACATACCTGAGATAAATGAGGTATCTACTTTTTAGTGAGTGCCTTAATCCTTTTTTTTTTCAAGTCTTTTCCTATACAAATGAATAACTATATGTACCTGAGATGAATGAGGTATCTGAGGTAGTGTGGCGCCTCGGCCGTGTCGCTAGCACTGCCGCTGACCGGCTTGTACAGCGTGCGTTGACGCAGGAAGGTCGTGCAGCAGGGCGGCATGTCGGTGAGGTCGTAGGTCACCACGAACATCTTTACTACGGTCTTGTTCGGGTTGAACAGCGTCTGGGAACAAGATGCATACTATAATTGTTGCATGTTCAAAATAAATTAAACAGAATTAGTTTTCTACTTCGAAGAATTTGAATGCTGTGTGAGTTGATATACATACTATGATAGGCAAATCTATTCATTCAAAAGATACGTTGGATACGATGAAACAAACGGTGAAATTAACATCATTTTAGAATTGAAGAGTTAGGGCTGTTATTCGAAAATACCTAATTAAATCAGTCAACACAGGTAACAATGAAAATTATTCTCGTATTTATCTCAAACTTACGACTTGAATAGTGCCTTTGTTTGGTATGTGATATCCGCGCTTTCCTATCGATTCTAGACCAACATGACCCTGTCATCAATATAAACAAAGGCATTAAATCTTAAACACAATTTCACAATTTCATAAGGAATTTAAACGTTGTAAGATTTTTACACTAATGTATATACGATTTGTAAAAGTACATATTTGTTTATCTAAGGTAATATCTAATGTGCGCATGTTGTTTAGTCAGAATAAATGCCGTTTCAATGTTTTTTTTTGGGAAAGTTGTAGAGAACAGTGCAAGACATAAAGCTGTTACAAGCCATTTGTTTGACGAAAACATACGAGGTAAGGTGACGGCGCATTGTCCTCGGATAGCTTGAAGAAGAATGCTGTCACCGGGAGTGTTACGTGTCGAGGGCAGAATGAGCCACTTGCCCCGATGTCCACACAGAACCCATCCACGGCTCCACAAGGTTCGATGCGCCCATTCAGTAAACTTTCCTGAAGACAGAAAATGGAATATGAGTTAAATAAGCACATTATGACACCGTTTATGTGTAAAGTATGATAAATGCCTTTGGTGGAATTTGTCAAGCTGCGGAGTTAATCAACAGTTTGATACTGCCAGTGCTAATGATAAGTTGCCTAGGGAGATATAATTAAATTAGAAAACGAAGGACATCGTAAAAGGTGTTTATTTTTCATATCCTTTTTAATTTTCTTTATTATCATTGCTATTGGATGAACGAAGGGTTGGTCTCGTTACCAGTGAAAGGGCATTAGTTGTCACATACATTTGTTTTATACAAACAAATTTATAATGAAAACTAAACCCGGGCCCCGAAAACGTAGCTGCTGTTATTTATTTCGAATCTAACTCAAATAGTACACTTATACAAGAATATAAGTTACAATATAAATTCGAGTCAAGCTGATTGGCGGTTTCGTATGGCCACACGTGTAGTATGACGGGGGCGATAGTATGACTTATGCTTATTTGCGGAAAAAGTGACAATGAATGATACATGAAGTCGGAAACCATGTTATTTTGGCTGATAAATATAGTTGACTCACTTCCTAGACCTTTGTTAAATTGTTCCTAAGAGCACTGGATGTTGTCAAAAATACAAGGCATAATGCTAGTAAAATATATACCAGAGGGGGACTGACTAAGTGTTATAAGGCGTACTATTTGCTTCTTTAATCTTGACCATTTACACAGAGATCAATCCTAGCATTTTGCTTGATATCTCAAACAAGATTGTTTACCATAAATTGTAACGTTTTGCTGAATCTAAACCTGTCGAAGCCATAACAGCAAATAATATATACATAGGACTTCCAAGTGTAATTTACGATAATTAATTGCGACATTCGATATCAAACCAAAATGACATTTGTATGATTTAATGATTCAAATGACATTGAGAGTTTCTAATGACTTTTAATTACCGAAACATGCACATTGAACCAACTGCTGTATAAATTATGCGTATGTTATTGTCAAAGTTACATAATGCTGATTTGTCATCATATCTTTAAACAGTTGTTTGAGTGGATAAACAAGATGTTCTTTAAAATCATATCCATCATTTTCATTTACGTATTATGTTACGATGCAAATACATAGTGATAACCCACACCCGTGTCAAACCCACACCAACTATAAATCGTTGTTACAAGCATAATAGACTATGTTTATCAAAAATAAAGAAAATTAAAGGTTTAGAAATGAAAATAAATAAATATCTCATGAGAACATAAAATGTTGCAAAAGCTAAAACCCACGTCTAGGTTTTCTGTATGTAAAAAAATGTATAACCCGCGGATTATGCACCGGAAAATTGGAAATACCATCCATAGTTTTCTACCAATAACCAGACGCCCTTAACACTGCAGCGACTCACCTCAAAGTTGCCGAGGAGACTGTTGGTGCTGGCAGGTGCGCTTGCGCTGTACATGCGCTGTCGCCTCGACCGTCCCTCTGCATCGCCGTCTGAGGACTGCTCCAGGTTGGCGCACGACAGAGAACTGGAAATGAACGAAAGGATATTATTGGACTTGATTGTAAGAGAAAACAATTTGAAGCACGACTGGCATTAAAAGTTAGCATCATATCAAATTGGCTAAAAATGCAATTTCAATAGATAACGCCTATAATTTTAAAAGGCTTTATATAAAATAATGTTTTGGACATGAACTCGTGTATTTTCACTTTATTCTTTTTGCTTATAAACAGCAATTTCCTTACTATTCATATCTATTCTATGTTTAAGAAATGCTTTGCCTCATAGAAAGACGACCTTCATAGATATATACGCTGTACCTATAATTGTATCAGGTTTATGAAAACATCGAAATTAAGATCTTCAAAAACATTTGTGTCTCATTCAGCTAACCACAATAAAATATATGAGATAACGACGATGCTGACAAACATCATCCAATCAAAATAGATTTGATTAGGAAATAGCGTTTAAAATCAACATTGCATAATTAAATTGGATGCTACACATGAAACTTATCATTTCACATAAAAGCTTTCTCTGTGTTTGATCGACATTTTAAATTGATAAATGAAACAAACTGACTTTCTAGCCCTGAAAATAACCTAGAAATCCACCATATCAATGTGTATGGAAATAAATGCGTTTTAGCCATGAACAAAGTAAAAATAACGCCCCTGACAAAGAGATGTGGGGCACGTGCACTTACTTCTTGATGGCCTTGGTACAAGTGAGATTTTCATCAAAGTCAAATGAGAGGCGCCCCAAGCGCTTGATCGGGGCCTGCAAACATGAAACGATATATTGTTCATAAAATGTGGAAGAATGAACGAAAACATGGGGAAAACAATATAATTCACTATCAAAATTCGATCAAAAGTATTATTTATGTATTTTCTTCTTATAATCAATTCATTTTTTAAGTTTAAAAACGTTCTAACTGAATTATAGCCTAAGCTTATTTGGGTCAATAAAATTCCTTTAACAGATCCACATAAAAGTCAAGTAAACTCCATGCTTTCTTTATATAAGATTGGATTATGATGATTCATAAAAACTAGAGATGTGTACGATCGGAACATGACTGTCCGGAAGCTATCAGATCCTCAACACGTGTTAATATCAGAAATGCGGTACATCCTGACTTGGTCATACATTTATGAGCAAATATTACTCGAGTTGTTACTAAGGCGGGTTGTCGGTGCTGAACATACATGGCATATATGCCATGCTGAATGCATTAAAATGTGTTTAAAATATGAAAAGATATAATTCACTATCAAAAGGAGAATAAAAATAGCAATGTTTTATGTGAACTGAAAATGCCAAGCATCTGCTATTGCTCGTAAACCAAGTAACCACTAATAAGTCCAAGGTCGTAGGTTCGATTCTCTTAAGTATTTGCTTTCATTCAGCGATAGCTGGTCATGCAATAAATATATGAAATATGACCTTATGCACAATGGGCAACAGCATAATGAGCCATAAGAAAGAGGCCGCCTATGGCATTCACAAATCATAAATTGATTGAAATATGAATATCTCGAATGATTTAAACCTGCTATATTAGCAGGTGTATTAAGATGGACCGTTGTGCAACACTGAATGCTTTTGCACAACTGTACAGCTACAGAGCTGTACAGTTGAAAAAAAAACTATGACGTTTAGGAAACCTTCAAGACACTCACTCTTCAATCTTTGGATGCATATAAATCAACATTTGCTGTATGTTATTTGGACCAGTGTAGCTCTTAGTGCCTGGTAAATCCTTGGAACTGATAGAGGAGAGTGGCCAAGGATAGTTGCTACTAAAATATACAGTAAAGCATCCCAAGACAGAGTGTTATTGATAAGTATGAGCTTGCTGTAGTCAGTAATAATATGCATATAAACATATAATAGATACATATATACATGTATATACGGTATATTATTTTACAGATCTAATTCCATAGACTCAATAACAGAGCTCCATCCCCCTATCCCTTGTAACTATTGTAGGCTTGAAATTAAAGCGCACGGTTTATTTACTATTGCTATAAAATGAGATTCCCTCACAATGATAATCACTGCACTTAATAAACATAACCGAGTTGCAACTACACTCTAAATTGTAAGAATCTACTCCGTTTCTAAGTATGCCCCATGTTGGAAATGGTAGCAGATTTCGGAGTTGAAAACGGCTAAGTCCGCCCTATGAAGTGAATGGTGGACTTAGCCGTTTTTAGCCCCGACATTCTCCTCCCATTCCCAACATAGGGGATATTTAGAGATGGGGTAGAATTTTGAGATTTGGACTGTAGTTGCAACTCGTTTACTTTCATTGAGTTCAGTGGTTGTTATTATGAAAGGAAATTTTATTTTTAAGTAATCGTAAATAATATGTGCGCTTTAATATCAAATCCACAATAATAGTCATACTGTCATCAGTTACATAGGACTGTAGACATTTGATTAAATACGATTTTCCCGAATTATTTTATGTGTTTATATTTATGATAACAAACGAGATAATAATTCAAATCAAGTAAAATTTAGGCTCACGTTACATGTATCATCACACAATAGACACGTATTCCCTTTCGTAGTTCGAAATAACCCAACCAAATATAGGATTCAAGGGGATTCAAGTCCCAATTCAAAGTCACTTTTGACTGATTTCAACATGGGCACGTAAATGATAATGTAAATGCGGAGTTTGAAGTGATTAAATTCGTATTTCTTTATCCGTTCCGTTATCTATCATTCCACATTGAGTCGGCGTTAAGACGCGTTCATGCAAAAAAAAATATATCCTTAAACTTTTGCGTGAACAGAGGGGATAAATTGCTATGTTTTTATACAAATGTGGCTTTCGAAAATATCGGGTTTCGTGCTTTTTTCCTAGCTTTTTTGTTTGCATGAACGCGGCCTTAGGTGATCATATTTTTATGCAATTATGTACTTAATGGACATGGCAGTTTGTAGCTCGTCCCTTGAAATATCTATCCATGTTCAAATATAGGGCCATAATGAAAGGACTCAACATTTGAGAATGAAGTGCGAAGGTGAGGGTTACATTTACACAAATCGTTGTTAAAATGTTTAATGCCGCAGGTTAGACATTTCCTTGGGACGTCATGTATTGACCTCAGACGAACAGGTGATACACCATTCACATGCAGAACATTGGTTTTTGGGTCTCTTTACTGTGAAGAAAATCATATGCCACAGGATTCGAAAATAGTACTTTTTTGTTCAGTGAACAGATCGAAACATAGCGTTTCATACACGTGAAAATGTAAATTCAATAGCAGTTTCGAATACAGTTATCTGTGTTTCAATTCAGTGTACCATTTTTGTATGAAAGTTAAATATGTTTCATGACATACGATACTGTAAAATAATGTATCGAGTTGTATAACAGCCTATATCCTGTATAACCTATGTAGCTCGGATATATTTTTCAACTACAAATACGAGCTGTGATGGGGTCCGCATAAATGAATATATAGAGTACAATTCAAACATGTCTATGAAACTTTAAACTAACAAATCCTTTTATTTGTAAATATTTTAAAACATGTAAAGTTGTTCTTTTTTACGAAATGAAAAAGCGAATTGGAATATTTACTCAATCTGTTTGAGTAGTTCTATAATCTCTATATAGTTCTTCCTTTTTAAAATTTATGTTGAGTTATGACAACTATACAGCTTAAATGGACTGATTTTCTTCTACATGAATTCATAGCGATAACGAAATGCTAGCAGATACTAATCTGTAATCAATGATAAAATGCTAAGGCCTTGGCACAAAGAAAAAGTAATAACATTGCTAAGTGCATGTAAACAAATTTACGTATGATGAAAATAATGCATTTTTCATAATTATTGAATACATGCAAGATTACCGTTTTATTATAGAAAGCTAGGTGCACATCTCTGTAAGGCTCTGTAGGAGTGGATTAGCAAATACAAATAAATTTATGTTCCCAAACCCGATATCCACCCGATTTTTTTATACAAGAGGTGGGTGGGGAGGTCGGCTAAGCTTTTTCCCTTACAAGCCTATTTTCTCCATCGATATAGTTTATCCAACTAACCCATGTCTAAATCCTTTGAGGCTTCCATAATTAGTTAATTTGCCCTGAATAAGTTGCGGGTAGACTGGGGTTACACGCGGTGCAATATGAATAATCAGTCTTTCTGTGGCTTTGTTTGTTAGAAATTGGAATGATTCAACTACAAAACAATCACAAAGAGACTTAGGAGTAAGCACCCTCTGTGTATGACAAAAGAAGTGTTTCGTGGTATAAATCGAATACACGATGAAACATGAGCCGTGTATAATGGTTACTTAGCATTAATCAGTCTATTACGTCTTTGTGGTTTGTGAAGATTTAAGGTCCAAAATATATGCTTTTTTATTGCTCATTGCATTGAACAAGACATAGAATATAAGTCCACCAATCGAAAATGTCACATAAAAAATAGGATTTGTGCTTTAAGGTGCATGCTGAACTTGATAACTGATCGCTGGCAGCAACTAATCATGGACCAGTAATAAGGCACGAATGCACGGAAGGACATTCACCGGTTATCGCGCGTTGCGGTCATTACCACGAATCATTGACGCTGACAGTTGCTCTTTTATAGACTATATGTAGGTATACTTACCTTTTCAAACAGGCATGAATGGGAAAGCATATCAATTTTATTTTTGTTTACGAAAAACGCAAATAAATTATATATGCAAATAACGACTCCATTTTTACCCAGCAACTTGGCAACCTAAACTATTGTTTGTTCCCAATGCAATGTTAATGAACTTATTTTCTCTCAGAGATATGCTGAAGTGTTTGTTGTATTATACTTCACTAAACAGCTGTCCTTCGATGAACCATCACTTACATTGATATTCATACGCAACTTTTTTTTTGTTGATGACCTTGTGTGGGGTTAGACAGGAGACCCATACAAACTTTTTGAATTGGGGGTTTCCACATTAAAAACATATTTTAAGCGATTTTTTATGTTGTATTACCAGATATACAAAAAAACGCTTAAAGGTGGTTGTCTACCTCTATTAACACATTTTCAAGATTTTGTAAAAAAAAATAGAGATTTCATTTTGGAAAATACATTGATGAGCAAATCGCCTTTTTCTCCCTCAATGAATCTACTACCGGTACTACATATACTTACGGGACTAGATTGAAGAGGTAGACCGGTTGAGTTACTGAAGACGGCTGCTGAACTCTTACAGAGTGCTTTGCGAAACGAATCACGCTCCTCTTCTGTTGGCACGTGCTTTTTGTTTCCAGATCCCTGATTTGAAAGCGAAAGAGCAGAATTATTAAAACCTTTATACAATGAACGTTGTATATCATCCCTTTCAAAAAGACATCAGAGATGCAAACCCTTATTCATTGATATTTACTAATATACTGCAGCGAACACATGTGAATGAATATATTAAACCAGATTTGATTAATCAAACAGGGCCGCTGTCCTTGGTAGAATATTACTGTTTGCTAACTGGATGCCTAACTTCTGTAATTGCTGAGGAATTGTGGGTGTTAGTGTGTTCACAAGCTCAACAAATCTAAGACAATGGAGAAGTTTGGAGAGAAAAATGTTACGCATGGATCGATCACTGTCTTTTTACGGATTACGATCGATGAAGAATTGCAGAGTTCAAACGACGAACAAACGAATGAACAAACCATAAATAAATAAATAGTCTTAAACAAAATCATAAAGGTACACGATGATTGAGATCTAATTCTGTTAGTGTTACAGATGTTAAGATTCGGGTAATATGTCAATAGAAAGATTTCAAGGCTTGAAACTAAGTGGCCCAACGAACACGGGGTCTTAACATGGTGTTCGATTTGAAAATGTAGATTCGGATTTCTCGCCTCTCAACTGCGCAGCATATCAATAAACGTCAAGGGGCTTGACAAAGTGAATGTCAAAGAAACAACATGAGTTATATTAGCGTAATCATAATTCAGTTAAATATCTTGGTTCACCCCCAGGTCACCATTTCCTACCAAGCATATGTTGTGGAGCATATCTCATCTATCCGCTAAGAAGAGACCCCCATCTAAGACATACATGTATAAGTACTTTGAGGGAACAAAAGTGTGTACCACTCAATACAAAAGTACAGATAATTTTCAACATAATATGGCATAATAATGATACATAAATGCACAAAGCTATCGTTGTGGACAAAATCAAGTATTGATCTCATCTATCATCAGGGCAGATACTCGCACGAACTTTGCATGAATTTCCCACACGCGTATATGCAAATTGCATTATAAACATCCATTTGCATAAGCATCATAATGATTTTGAACAAGTGATGGTAGATGTGGAAACAAAGTGTGCGTCATGTTTCTCTTTTGCTTGTTATCAAAAGCATGATTTCCTATTTTGTCCTACTTGCATTATATTGCGCCTATGTTTTTTTTTTTTAATCGGGGTCTATGGGAGAGGTAAAAAAAAACAAAAATATTCCTTGATTTATCGAATTTTGACTAGACAGAGGCCACTTTTTAACAATCAAACTGGATCTACAACAGGGGGCAATCGTTTACTTAGAACATCTATTAATGAAAAGAATACATCTTACAAATTCATTGGAACTAAACCGCCAGTGAAACGCGATCCGTCGAGTGGGGCGAAAACTATGATGGAATAGCATTGATACTATCGGGCTGTATTTTTAGGCGGATTTCAAGCAGATTCTATGAAAGCTCCTGGCGATGTTTCATGAGACACATTTTGTTAGTCGATACCTTTATTTTTCAATAGATTTTCTCATTCACGTAAATCATTTTTAATATAATCATCATCATAAATTAAAAGTTAAAATGTTAATTTCACATACCTGATTACAAAGAACATATTGCTGATGCTTTGACAAAAGTGTTCGCAATGGCTTTTCGGGAGTTTTCGGCACTTGGAAACGATTCTCGCTATGATCAGTGTGACTGCAACTATGGTAACCGTTCGTTTCCGTGGCTCCATTTTGAATGGAAGCGCCACGGCGCATTGAGTGTGACGTAACATGACTCTGAGCAAGGGTGTTGCCATTGCTGATGTTGGATGATGTTATATTTCCATTAGAGTAAGTACCTTGGGTACCGTTCGACGAATTGTTTTGTGTATAACTCAGATCTGAACTATCAGTTACATTGCATTGATTGAGTTGAGATTGTAAAATAGGCTCGTTCTGATCAACAGAGCGTGCTTTACTTCGGTCTTCACATGTTCGTTCACTGAAGCTTCTGCATTGTATCTTTGGCGGTGGCTCGTCCTGCACCGAATTGTTGACTGTGGCCTCCAATTCAAAAGCAGGCAGCGGTTCAAAACTCAGTTTTGTAGCTAATTTACGACTCAACGAATCGCTGAGATCACGCGAAGGGGTAAACAAGTCAATAGGCGGTGAAGGCCTATGTGACCTAAAAACCAATTCCTTCGATACACCA
This sequence comes from Hydroides elegans, assembly GCA_001703475.1. Taxonomy (NCBI): domain Eukaryota; kingdom Metazoa; phylum Annelida; class Polychaeta; order Sabellida; family Serpulidae; genus Hydroides; species Hydroides elegans. The sequence goes on from LQRL01001034.1 coordinate 14,718, forward strand.
TTGTGACTTGAATCACTACTGGAAGATGGACTAGAAACACGCTCTGTTGGTGGTTTAGCGTCTGGAGGCAAATAGAATTTTGGCGAGGTAGTTTTTTCACGAAGGGCGTGCATTGACACTGATGGATGCATGCCACTGCCCGGCAGAGGATGAGCAAATATAAGCGGGCTGTCCTGAGAACGATTTGCAATTGTTGACGATTCAGAACAATCACTTTGCGAGTCATCACTGTGGAATTCTTTCAATGTCTTTGAACGCACCATGTCTCGGTATTCTAACATCGGCTGAACGAACACGCCTCCACGTCTATCCACATCGCCTCCCCCATCCTCGTGTCTCAACTTCATGTCCGAATAACTCGTATAACTGCCACATGGTGCACCACAAGGTGACTCTGAACGCGGACTCATTACATCGGAACTAGGACTATAACTTGGCGCGGCACATGCCCCAATAAGTGTTTCCGCTGCACCAGGTGAAACCATACGCCTGCGCCGAGGAGGTATAGGTGGAACCGTATGAGGTCCTTTTGCTATCCCTGGAGACAGTTGCTTTTGCTGTGGCGATGCCGCTCTATGTGTGGTTTGAACGGCCAAAGGACTTTGCATTCGTTGAGGAGATTCAGCGGGTTTAGTCTCATGCTCGGGTGGGTCAGGACATGGCAACGTGATCAGACGCGACTGGCGAGGGAGCACTGCCACGGTGACTTGAAAGCTAAAATGTTGTTGACTGCATATTGGGAACTTGTGTAACTCGGGACTTTCTTGGAATGTACTTGTGCAAAATTCCGCAGGCGGGGAAACCCTGCAACATTAGAATGCAATCGTTTCACATGATAATAAATAGTCCAAAACGATCATGTGTATTTTTCTAAAGAAACTATATAAACTCCAAAAGTATTGCAAATTGCTAGATTTTCTTCGCTTATATAAATTCATTGACTTTTTCGTAGTTTCAAATATACAACATAAATTTTAAATATCTTATTATAAATAAGTATTTCCACCTGTATTCGATCGCCTTGGGAGCAGCGCCATGAGTTTGGTTGAGCCATGCGCTGATTTGGGAGAAGTAAAGATAAGACTTTACAGCCTGGAATAAAGACGACAGCTCGACCGACGGCTCTCCACACCTTAAAGAGTAAACATCACAATCAAACTACATTTAAGGCACTAGTCAAGCAAAATCAAGTAAACAATTTTGCTACACAAATTATGTCGTTTGATTTGTCACTCACCTCTTTGGGAGTACCTGGAACTTCCATTGTTCAAGCAGTACATAATGTCCTCTGCCTCCTAGAGTAAGTTCAGCCTTGTGGTGGTCATGTAAGTCACATTCGGGCAGCAACAACACTTCAATACACACCGGCACATTGTTGCGGCTAAGACTTCTTATTTCTCGTGTTATAGCGTCTTTGCGCTTACACTGCAAATATAACATCACAAAATCTAAATGCAAACTATAATTATAAACCTTGTTTTTACGTGCAGGATATGTATTGAGTATTGAATAGAACACTACCCAAAAAACTATTAAATGTGACATATGCATAGTAAACTAAACTAGTGACCTTCAAACGCAGGATTTACCATTGGGTTGACAGCAGGTGAGCAGTGATGAGTTGTTTTATCTTGACCTCCAGAGCAGTGAGGTCCTTCTTTCCAACCCTTGTATGAATCATGGGGCTGTCGACTTTCGATAACAAGAAGACCTAATTCAGACCACATCTCAGCAGGATCCATCTCTCCTTCAGATGCACACCGACCTCCTTTGATGAAAAAAAAACATTATAACAAAATTGATTTCAAATTGCAACTAAATATCAATTTATCTGCATGGCATACTATTATTAGAACTGAAGTTTTTTAAAACGTTTGCATGATATCATATTGATACTTGAATATAAAACATGTCGCGAATAGTACCAAAATCTACGTTCTCCTAGTGTAAATGATCATCCCTTTTCTCGATATTGACACTGAATTTAATTGTTACTACTATAGGAGAGTAATCAAAACAAAACCTCATTGCATTCAGTGAGGAATTCTGGCACCTTTCTTTATGCATTAAGAATGCATTTCAAATGCGCATGATAAACTTTTGTTAAAATTAACATTTTACTTTTTTTCTTACATGTATTCTTAAAGTCTGCAAGTGAGGTTATAATACACAATCAAAAAGGATTAATGAGTGCATTTATTTAGATAATACTACAAATTTATTACTTGAAAATATAAATTCCATTACCGAACACATCTTTTAAAATCAATGGCTAAATGTACCTATTATTAACCAAAAAACATACCTGTATTTTGCTTCATGGTGATACAGGATAAAAAGGGAGGATGTTTAACTAGTAATCATCTCATAACCAAACAGTGTACTCTTGTCTCAATTGCAACACTGCCAAACAAATGAAAGATACATATCTATACCACTTTGTTTTTTTTTTCTTTTAATAACTGCCTGACAGTTTACAATATTTCCTAGGCAACTTACTGAAATACTCATTATCATTTCTAGTATACATTTAAAGCCATTTCGATTTTTGATAATATGTTTTATTTTATGCCAGTCTATGCCAGTCACATTTTGTAAACAAAGCTCTAACATATGTTAATTACGCAATATGTCTCTTGTTTACATTGCATCTCGAATGTTTGTTCTATGTTCATTTTATTTAACATCGCATACCTAAGCATGTTCCATTGCATTGATAATATGAACATATATCCAACATCACACATTGATATTGACATTGGTTGCCCTGGAAAAGTTCGATCTTGACTCCACCTTGTCGAAATACAATTACTGGGTGTGATTCAACAGTTAATTAATAGAACAGCTGACGGATTTGTCCTTGTTAAATCATCAATAAAAAATTGTCTGTCTGACCTATTCAATTTTACTTTATTTAATAAATAATGTAAAACCAAACACAAACATTCAATTTCTTTGAGAAATAAGCCCATTATCCACTACGGAGAGCAACTTTTCTTTCATCAAAAGTTCCTTTCAACAACAAAGTCGATCAAAAACCAAAACAAGTCGGGTGACAACTCTTCCTCTTCCGGTCCAATTAGCTGTACAAAAAGGGCCCATTAATTTAATAATTTGACCTTTTGCAATCCAGGACCAAGATTACATGTTAGCATTATCCCTACTCTATTCAAAATGATAAAAATAATTTATCTGAAATACTGATTTAGAATAAAATTAAGATAAATATTAAATGGTTTTCCATTTTTGAATAGTATATTGAGACATACTTTATTATCGAATGATAAAATCAACAGGAGCACATGAGCAGCATTAGAGAGGTTGTGCAAAAACAATTTTCGGGATAATACGAAGGTTGGGCAAAATAATGTATTTTTTTATTTTTTGTGGAAAACACTTAAAATCTTCCAACTAAGATTGTTTGATTTTGTTATATATGCAATGTAGCTGGTGGATGATCTGAAGCGAAATCCACACACTTCAAACACACTTAAATTTAATAAAACAATTTCTGCCCAAACTTACCATTTTCGAACCGCATTAAATCATCCACCTTAGGTGGTTGATAATGTTTTTCTTTTGTTATAAGCGCAATGTACCCCCCGCGTGTCATATTCATTCCAAACATACTTTTATTTAATCATGAATTCTGCTCAACCGCTCTATTAATCAATAATATCATCAACGTTAAGCTTTCAACGTCATATTTGTAAGTGTTCGAATTGCCTTAAAATTGCTTCATTCATACATGAAGAGTACCCCACGAGCTGTTCCCCAAAAAAGCTGTTCCCCACCAAATTCCAGCTGGCTTGGAAATGTTGAGCAAATTCATTCTAGCTTGGAGATTTT
>LQRL01001034.1:18576-29212 GCA_001703475.1 Hydroides elegans
TCAGATTAAGGAACACCTTTGTTGATAATTTCCACATTTTCGTAATGAATATTGAGAATGATTATTTCAAACTTGATTAAACCTGCTTGCGATTGTATAATAAACTGTTATTTGCAATATATGATAGGTATTTTAGATATATTCAACATTTCAATTTTCGCAAAAGGTGTTCCTTTTCTGTTCCAAGCTGGCTAGAAAAGGAGGAACAGCCCAGCTGGCTTGGAAAAAAGGAACACCTTTTTGCAAAATATTAATGTTCAAAAACCATTATTTTGTTGTTGTTCATACTTGTAATGTTGTTTTAAGGTGATTTAACAACTTTTTGAAAAATGTGTCGTGTGGTACCCTTCATGAAATCTCTCGAAAAAGTGCCCTGTCTGTCAAGCCCTTATTCTCAACACACTAGACTGAATTCTTGACATAAGATTCAAATAATATATCTACTCACATCTAGACTCTAGACAGACTAGAGAATTCACTGGATAATATTCAAGACAGACATGTCTCTTCCACGAATTATTTGTACCAATAAAACATGGGAGGGGTATGTGCAACCATGATATAAGTCACATTTGGTGTTTTCAATTGCCCATTTATGTAACAAATTACTAGATTTTAATTGTTTAAGATGATATGATAATAAGGGCTAACAATATTTCAAAGCACTATTTGTATATTTCACCATATGACACAGTAAAATAAAAAATAATGAACAAGGTTAGAGCTTAAACCACCCTTTGCACGGACCCTATCAAGTACGTTTGAATGAATAAATTAATAATGTATCAAAAGCCCGCCTCTTGTTCTTGGTAACGGTAATGTGTGAGACTGTTCCAGTTGTTTTTCTTGATTGAAAATATAATTTGAGGGGAGGCACTTTTAAATAACTCAAAAATAATAGTAATTCTATTGATATGCATTATTTATGTAATGTTTTATAGGTTTATGATTAATTGGGACAAAGGTGTTCCTCGTAAATCTTGGCTATAAAAAAGTGTTCCCCCAAAAATATAGCTATAAAAAAAGGTGTTCCTTTTTGGGAGAATTTAAGCTCTAGCTTGGAAAATCTTACAAAAATGTAGCTGGCTTGGAACAATTTTAAAAAATATGGCTTATGAAAAATGAACAGCTTTTTCAATTTTAAAATTCATTTTAAACATGATATTTTACGTTTTGTCAAGCTAGATCATGCTTATAATTACAATAAAACACTTTTTGAAAAATAGGTGGTGGGGTGCCCTTCATACATTGCTTCATACATATGAATGATATAAAATTAATCATAAAGCATACTACGAAAAAGGTGAAAAAAAGTGCAATCAAAAGTAAGGTTATTCGCTGATGACACCATAATATACCTCGTGTTTAAAGAAAATGAAACGACCACCAGCCTCCAGGGAGACCTGAACCAGTTAGTGAAGTGGGAATCGAAATGGAAAATGGCTTTTAAACCAGAAAAATACCGAATCATCAGCATAAGTCGCCGTCGATCAGTTTTCCGAAACAAGTACTATCTGCATGGGCACATGCTCTGCTGTGTTGGTTCGCCTTTGTACCTAGATGTTACCATCACAAGTAATCTAAGATGGAATAAATATATTAACAATGTCACACTCAAAGCTAATAGCACTCTATCATTCCTAATGCGCAACCTACAAATTAATAACAACAATCTCAAGACTAAAGTATACCAGACCCTCGTGCGACCTCGAATATGCCAGCAGTGTATGGGATCCCTTCACAAAGCAAAATGTAGACAGAATCCAAATGGTCCAGCGTAGAGCAGCACGGTATGCCCTCAATCAGTTTAACAATATATCAAGTGTCACAAATATGCTGAACGACTTAAGGTGGCAGACCCTAGAACAGCGATATAAAGCACAAAGGCTCACAAATTTGTACAAAATCAGAAATGGCCACGTAGTCCTAGTTTGTTATGAAACGCGGTTCATACCAGCAAACACACGCCATAGAACATGCCATGACCAAAGCTACGCCATCCCCTTTTCCAGAGCAAACTATCATCGCTACTCGTATGTTCGAGGAACCATACGCGAGTGGAACGCCCTCCCATCGCATGTCGCAACGGCACCGAACTTCAATGCATTCAAGAGATGCCTATCTGAAGCTCTATAAATAGACTCAATCCTCCTGCAACCGCGTGTACCTGAAATAAATATACAGCACTGCAGTTAAGGAACAAAAAACGCACATCAACAGTTCAAGTTCATGTAAAATAAGCAAACCAATATGACAGATCGACATGCGCATACACACTGACAAAAGCCTTCAATTTTGAAGTTGATCAGTTACGCAAGAAGAAGATGAAGAGTTTTTTTTTCTACCTTGCCAGCTAACAGTGGGAAATTTATGATAACGCACACCCTCGGCGTGATGCCATTAGGTATTGCCGAGAAGTAGAAAAAATATAAATTCGTATATAAAATATGACTGTTTACATGTCAACAAAAAGGACCATATTCGATTTTAAAAAGGGTATACCAATATGCATAAGAAACAAATCATAGATAAAGTTGCTTCCAAAAATAAAGCAAACGAAAAAAACATGTGTATGAACAAATATATTGGTGTCCCGTATTGCTGTATGTGACAGTCACATGAAAAAAAAAACAAAAAGGTTCTTAAGTTTCAGGAGATAGAAGATTTCATTCAAAATAATTTGAAAAACTGCACCTGTGTATCTGTGTAGATTAACTCCTAATCATACAAATATGGATATACTAGAAGCTCCGGTGCCATTAATATGCATGCGCATAAAACGTTGACTAGACACTTGGTTTCAAAACAAAACAGGGCACGTGCAGACTAAAATATATTGGACAATCAGATGAAGTTGACTGTTGATGGTCGGGAAAGACCATACACTACCGTTGACAGATTGACTGAAATTAATCTATGTCGTAAATGAGATGTAGTTCGGAGGGTAACATATCCCAGAGGCGCATAGATCGTGGGTAAAATGAATATTTGAATGTATTTGTTCTTGAACTGGGCTGGATAAGGTGGTAGCTATCGCGAGAGGGTATGGACATTGGTCTTGGAAGGTTAATTTAAAGGTGGGAGTGGAAGACTTTCTGGAAGAATGCCATGGATTCAAAGCGTCGCCGTTGCTTGAGGGGGTACCATCCAAATGGAGTGGGTATCAGGCTAGAAACACTCTGGCTAGTGAAGTTCCCAGTGACAAAGCATGCTGCATTGCGCTTGACCTGCAGCTGACGTCACGTAGGTGTAGGGATTTCTCACTGGCAAGCTGCACTCAAGTTTTGAGCTATCTAGGGCTTCATATGCTACTTCCTTGATTGTGGGCGCTCATGGATGGAGTATACCTCGCACTGTTTTAAAGACATGAGTGAAACTGCTAGAGATGTTTTACAGTGTTCACTCCATCTCATGTAACAATCAATTGTGTCGCCTAGGCAGGTGTTACAAGAAACGAGTTCGAGGGATTCGCCGTCCATTGTGTTTGTAAAACGAGTGGGTCCTTTATTGGTAATGTAGAGGACATGACACTTAGAGACGTCGAAGCTCATTTTCCATTTACGTGCCAAGACTTAAGCATTGCCATTTCCTTTTTGCAGTATTTCATGATCTTTCTGTCTCTAAAAAGCAAAGAATCGTCCGCAAAGAGTCGGACGGTAGTGTTTACACTGTTGTCTATATTATTAATGTAAATAAAAACTAGCGTTGGTCCCAGAACTGAACCCTGTAGAACACCGTATGTAACATTGATTAGAGAATAATGAATACGATTTACAGATACATTTTGAACATGACCAATGAGGAAAGATTAGGTCCAGTATAAGATAGGACCGTGAATACCATAGAACTTGAGTTTTCAGGAAGTTTTGCATTGGGAACTCAATCAAATGCCTCAATAAAGTGACTCAATAAGGAATGATTTTATCCACTTAATACACTTTCGAACCTTGTTTTATATCATGTTTGGAAGCCCAATTGTTGATGGATTCGATTAGCTGAGTAGTGCATGAGAGGTCAGACCGGAAACCCGAGGGGTAATAACTGTTCCGTATTTTCCTGAAAGCATGAAGTATTATTTTTATTATATGCTTTTGGTTATTTGTATTGTTAGTGTTGGCTTATAAATAAGGCACAAAGTAATACTCAACATCATAAACTATGTATTTTCTTGACAAGAAACGTCAATCGACATACCACTCAGGAAGGTAACGTTATAAACAAAATTTGACTGAACTAATGCGGCAACATGTGCAAATTAGCATTCTGACGTAATTACTGCGTCGCCTGGAAAATACGGATTTGGAAAGCCCTTATGGCTCGCCTTATGTTTTCTTCATAAATACAACGTCAAGCATGTAATAAAGTTATACCCCGTATTCTTTTGGATGTGTCTGTCCCCGGGGACAGGGACGGTTACATGTCACCAACCCAAAAGAACGGTGTCCCCGAATCTGGTTACGTGTCACCAGTTTCGGGGACACTGTTCATTTGGGTTGGTGACATGTAACCGCCTCTGTCCCCGGGGACAGAGACATCCAAAAGAATACGGGACTTGTAATGTACTTGAATTGGAGAAGGATATATATAAATCGGGGCAAATATTTTCCAGTATTTTCCTGAAAACATGAAGTATTATTTTTATTTCATGCTTTTTGTATTTATATTGTTGAATTAGAATAATCAAAAAGACCAAGCATACTGTTCAAAACCAATAAATATGGATTTTTTTTAACGTGAGGCGTCCATTCACAAGCCACCCGGGAGGGTAACGTTAAGAATAGAAATAACGCAATATATGCGCTTACGTATGAAAATAAGCATTGTGACGTAGTTATTGCGTCATTAGGAAAATACGGCAAGTGGAAAACCCTGTGACGCGTCTTATGTTTTCTTTATAAAAACAACGTCAAGCATGAAATAATGTACTTGAATTGGAGAAGGATATATATAAATCAATCAGTGAATACGAACCCCGCTTGCACAAAATTAAAAAATGGTCCCTTTTATTTACTTCCGGAAACATTTGTTTACATGTCGCGAAGGAGTTCAGAAGTCTTTAAAGTACTTTATTTAATTTTTCTGTCAAAAAAGATACATTTGTACATTTACGAACTGTATGTTCTGTCCCTATTTATTCCCAACATTAATTAGAATCTTATCTCGTACTCGTAGAAATCATAATTTCTTCTGGTCAGTTCCCTTCGCCACTTGATTTGTATTACAAGGGTGGACATAATATGAACTGGACAAAATTTGAGTGCTTAATTTTCGATCGTCAATCTCCTTCGTATCCTGACAACAATATTGTTTTAAACTCAGCATATTTATTACGTTCATCATACGTATATTTGATGATATTTTAATCATCAACCGATTTTATACATTAATTTGCAATGACTAAAGAAATTTCTAAATTGCAGCGCTCATTGTATGTCCAGTTCATATTATGTCCACCCGTGTATGTTCATATTCATGATTGTTCAATATTTCATATTCATTTGGTGAATACACCATAGTTTTTCTTTATTTTCTCTTGACTCTTGAGGATATGATCGTGCGGGTACATAATTTATTCGATCGTTACATCGTTCTTATCTTCGATCAGAAACTTCAATCAACACGCATTTGTAAATGATTCAAAAAATATAGTTATACTCGTATATGTTTATGTATTGATGTATTGTGGAAATATGAACCTTGAGCATAAAGAAGTAAAGGTAAAATATGAACTTTGAAAATTGTTCAATTTCCATATCAAGTCAAATTTAGATAAAGCTGCCCTAGTAGCCTCGTTTTTAGCCCCCAGCCAACCAATTTGGCTGAGGGCTATTGCTATCCTCCATCCGTCCGTCTATTAACATTTGAGATGCAGTAGTTTGTCCGCGGCATTTTGGTATGAAGCCTTTGTCCTATGGTTCTGAAAATTCACACAGTGAAAGAATATATATTGCAGATGTGCAACGTCGAGGTTTCAGTTTGATCGACTAAAAATTGTCGAGATTACAGGGGTTTGAACTTAGACGAATTTGAGATATTTTGGGATATTTATACAACACTTTGTCCGCGGCACTTTGGTATGAAGCCTCTGTCCTAGGGTTCTGAAACTTCACACAGAGAAATAATACATATTGAAGATGTGCAACGTCAAGGTTTCAGTTTGATCGACAACAAATTGTCGAAATTACGGGGGTTTGAACTTAGACGAATTTGAGATATTTTGGGATATTTATACAACACTATATCCGCGGAACTTTTGTATGAAATCGCTGTCCTAGGGTGTTGAAACTTCACACAATGAACAAATATATATTGTAGGTGTGCAACGTTGAAGTTTCAGTTTCATCGACCAAAAATTGTTGAAATTACGGGGGTTTGAACTAAGACGAATTTGAGATATTTCGGGATATTTATACAACATTTTGTCCGCGGCACTTTGGTATTAAATCTCGGTCCTAGAGTTTTGAAACTTTACACAATGAATGAATATATATTGTTGATGTGCAACGTCTAGGTTTCAGTTTGATCAATCTCAAAATGTCGAAATTACAGGGTACTGAACTAAGACGAATTTGAGATATATTGGGACATTTGTACAACACAGAAAGATTACGCGTATATTGTGACGTTGTGTGGACGAATATGTAAGGGCAACGGTGTGAGAAAGCCGTTGTGGTAAAGACGCTGTGAGAAAGACGTTGTGAGAAAGACGTTGTGAGAGAAACGTTGTGAGATAGACGTTATGGAAAAGACGTTGTGAGAAAATCACTTTTTCTTTTTATTGACAAATATTCGTGTCAAAGAATGTTTTGCCTAGGCTGGGGGCTTTGCATCTCTGATGCCTATGTTTTTTTTTCGTTATTCGAATCCCAGGTCGACATATGAACGGCCCCTCTCCATCTTTTCCAAAATCTAATGGGACGTGGACCCTTGAGAAGTCCACCATATACATATATTTATTAGTATCAAACTAAAAATTTGTTATCCATATGCATGTAAGTCCAAGTATATTTGTATAGCTAATAACATTTTTCAATGTTTAAAATAACTTTACTTTTTTTTTCTTGTATAAACTTAGGTGATTACACTCAAGGTATTACCATAAAGTATTTTAATATGCTCATTTAAATGATCCTATAGATCTCCATAAACTACATGAATACGGCATCGCAATGTCAGATCAAAGGTAAATACTAGTATTGATTTTATATCTTAATCTTAAAATCTTACTTTGTTTGGTGATTTGCTTTTACCACATACGGTACAAAATAAACTGATATATACGGCTAATCATTCATACCAATTTTAAATTGAATCGTTAATATATCGTTTCTTAAAACCCCGCATATACAATCATACAAACCATCGCGTTCAGACAATCTTACTGAAAATATTATCAAGTATTTGTTTATATTCAACGCATTAAGTAGTACATGTAATCGTTTTATGTGTGTTTTGCAGTTCCTTGCACTCCTCAGAGATAACATCAAGTGAAACGACAAATACCTTTTCGAGTACTTCAGTACCTTTATTCTTAACAAGTGCCTTCCAAGATGAAAATCAAAGGAACCCAGAACACGTACTACCGAAGGTATATGATAGATAACTTTGGAGAGAGAATACCAAAGCTACATATAGTTGCACATGAATTGAATAAAATTGAGATTTGATTATCCTTTATTTATACTCTGGTTCTATTATCATTCAATTTCTAGTCAGTAAATTCAATTTAAACCTGTGTTACTCTATTTATGGACTCCAATGCGTATACTTTGGATCCCGAGTTCTTTTTGTCTTAACTCTTTATAGGTGGAAAACTGTAAGACACAGAACAATGAATTATTGTGCCCTACTAAATTATTGATTTATTACTGAATCTTAAATCATACAACTTTTCAGCTTCCATCCCACCGCTTCCGGTTTTCTGTATGGCACGACGTATCCCATATTGACGTTACAGGTGACCGTTTACGGGCACCTAGAGTGAGAGGTGGTGAGTATTGTTTCTTTTCTCATTTTTTCCTTTATGATCCTCCAATGTATTAGAAATAAGGATGTATACCATGAACTTAACTTCCTGAATCACGACCTAACGAATGCCTTGTAAAATGTAGAAATATGTCGTCTTTATTCACCCCGGTAGTTTTAGATTTTGTTTTGAATAGGCTTCACAGTGCTGAATATATAAACATTGCTTAAAATATGCAGTTGTTTTTTCATTAAGCCTCAATTGCATCAGATTTCAGAGGCATTTCCTTGTTGCTTCCGCAGGTCCGATATCTACCTGTCTTTTAATGAAATAGTTATCATAGTCATTTAGGTGTGTTTCTATTATCTTAGATCAATCGCATGAGGCTTGGATCTTCAATCTTCTAGATAAAGGATTATAAATATACCGATTTTCGTCTTTGACAGGGCCTCCTCAAAAAGAGGCATTGTTTTACAGACTGCGAGATGAGAATGATAGGCGTATTCATCATACCTTGCAGGGTAAAGAACGCCAAAAATATCAATGCGAAAAAGAAAATTGGGAAGCTGCAAAGGTATTACAATAGAACCTCGTTAAACCGAACAGCTCGGGACCGGTGAAAACTGTTCGCTTTAACCGATTTTTGGTTTATCCGATAAGATCTATAAAGAATATATAGAGGACGGGATTTCAAAATATGTTCGGTTAAAGCAATAATTCGGTTTATCCGTGGTTGGTTTAACGAGGTTCCACTGTATGTAGATCATGAAGTATTGCAACACTTAGTTTCTTTGTTTGAATATAGAATTGAAGTATTGAAGCACTTAGTTTCTTTGTTTGAATATAGCATTCAATTAAACATTTAAGCTCATTTTGATTCACTTTAATTCCAAAAACCCTTAGGCTTATGATATACATTTATCTTGATAAACTCAGATTATTTCCGCCTTTAAACTTTGTTAATATTTGAATTCGCAGCATGTCAACCTATGTTATCAAGAACTGGAGCATGATTACCAACGAACTGAGATGTATCGTGTTCTTAAGCGTTTACCTAATGCTGAGCAAATAGTGCTCATCAATAATGAACTTGTTGATCTTGGGTCAATCAACTTTCCAAAGTGAGTCATACTAATAAACTACGTGTGTCCAGAAATAGTGTGTGCTTCTGTTGCTATATTGAAAAAATCACCTCTAAAACTGGATACCTCTAAAATCACATATGTACATGAAATTTTATTTTTTTTCCAAAGTAAGTCATTCAATGAAAATGGTTACACCCAGTAATAGGTTTTGTTTTTATCGCTATTTTGAAGGTAGGATTGGTTATTTTTTAGCAGTAATGCTCTGAATAGCAATTCCAATTAAATCTATTTGCCAGCCAATTAGTCTTAGAAAAAAACCTCGATAGAAAATTATTTTAAAGTTGTTTCGATTTCAGATGTGTATACTTGGATCTGACAATGAACCATTTGCTGAGTTTTGATGTAAGTTTTTATCAAGCCATTGCTGCTTTGTTAATTCAGAGTGAGGAAAGTATCGAGTTCGATCCAATGCGGTTGGTTTTCAACTGGGTTTATGAAATAGTAAAAAAACAGAGCTTATTTGTAATCAGATTCTACAATCTACATTAATATATTCTTAAATATGAGCAATTTGCATTAACTGAATAACCCGAATTAAAACATATTCAAACCTTCTAAGGTACCTAGCCTCATTCGAAATCATAAATCAAATGATATATACGATAAAATATAACAATTACATACCGGTTAGTGTTTATACCCGATTCTTTTATATTTTTTCAGTCCTTGCCCTCCTTACCGAAAATCCGATATCTTAAACTAGCACAAAACACAATTCACAACTTTAGCGGACTGAAGAAATTGCGTGGCACACCAATACAACATCTTATTCTCAAGGAGAACCCCATTGCATTTACCGTCGACTACCGAAAACGGTAAGATCGTACAAGTCAAAAAGTCTTAAGCTATTATATTACATTTTATAATACTTTTTAAATGATCCACGCGGGTTTTACATATTTCGTTAAGCTTAAACAACAAATCCATGATGGATTCGCATTCATATGGATTACTCAATCATTGGCTTTAACAATTTATCTATTTCTTTTTGTAGCGTTTTTGAAATTCTGCCGAATCTGGTTTATTTGGACGACATGCCGAGGCGGAAACGGAAAGATGGCGATGAGCTTCCACAGAACATCACCGAGGTGCACGTGGAAGAATCCGAGTACCTCGCCAATAAGTCACGTGTTCCGCCCAGCTCGCATGACAATGTCTGTACAATATTGTGAGGAGAGCTGATTGTGGATATTATATATTTATTATCCCAACCTGGACGTATAGAAATATACTGAAAACGTTCTCGTTGTTGAGAGTAGTCTACTACGTAAACTTTACTAATAACTAAATTTCAAATCTGATTTGTTATACTGCTGCATTGCATATCGGTGAATCCATGATATATCAAGAAATTGGGGATAGCAAAACAATAGATTTAAATTTTAGCATGATAAATGCTTTAATTTATGTTGCTTAAAATAATAGACCATGAGACCAATGTGAATAATCAACTAAATTTTTAACCATAAGACCATTTATTTTAAGGAGTGTGCAAGAATTTTAACTAAAATCCAAACCAACGAAA
>LQRL01001042.1:2817-14567 GCA_001703475.1 Hydroides elegans
TCTTGGATACGGGTATGTTTCCTGTACCTGTGCTTCATGGCCGTAGCTAGCAATAAAGGCGCGTTCACCCGATACAGGGAAGGAAAAAGCTCAAAGCGGATCTGTTATGATTTCATACCAATTTAACTTGAAGAAAAAGCGCATAATTCGAAACATACTAATTATGCGTTTTTTTCTTCAAGTTAAATTGGTATAATGAACATAACAAACACACTTTGAGCTTTTTTGCCTGTTTCGGGTGAACGCTCCTTAAGACATGCATGTATCACAAATTAAATCTAAATATCGAAATTTGGTCAAAATATTCCCATCAACGGCCCATTCCGAATTCCAAATTGCGACAGCGGAAATGATAGATAGAAAATAGGTTATCTGTTGTGTCCAGAGTAAATAAGAATGACATTGAATGAGTTGTCCCCAAAATAAACCCGAGAACCATTCCGTATATAGCAACATATATATTGCATGGTTACGCATCTCGACATTATTCTGACTGGCACTCAGGTGGTTAAGCCATAGTAAAAACTATCGTCCAAAGCGTTAATTTTTACGGAATTCCTAATGAATTCCAGAATGACTAATGTCTAGAAATGAATGAACGAGAACAAGTTCTGTGTTGTGTAATAGTAGAATAGTTTTCCGCGTTTAAATTAGATGTCTGAGCAAAAACCACCAATTATATGGGTGCTTATCATTCATTGATTGAAATGGACTGCATTATGTTACTGTCTAAACAATGTCCCAAATGATCTACAACCCTAACAAAATTATATTAGGCCATCTTTAGAATTCCTTACCCATCTAGACCATAATATAAAACAACCCGTTTATGCACTAATACCAGATATTTTGAGTAATTCAGCGACGTGTATATAAGTCATTCAACTGGACAATGTATTTTTTAAGAGAAAAGCTGTGTTCTCGGTTGAGAAAAGACCGTTATGATAAATGATTAAATTCCCAAACTCAAAATGTCGAATGAAAAATGTGTTTATAGAATGAGGAAAATCCTGATTCCATATTCTCTAAAAAATATGGAAACGGCTATTAAATTAGAAGAAATGTGTTATCGATACTAAAGAATGCGTGTTATATCTTCGATACGTATTTCTTTCAAACGGTCCTTTTCCTCAGGACAACCAAAACCCTCACAGCAACACCCTCCCCTTCCTCCTACCCCACCTAAACCTAACCCCTCTATCATGTGGCATTGAAATAGCTCTACATGTATATAGCAAATTAATAACTCTTACAATTTTCCAAAAAGTACTGTAAGAGAGAACGAGAGTTGTATTCCCAGTTCAATCCCAGTTTGTAATGAATTGAAATTATCAGGCCCCAGTTCTAGCAGCAAGAGGGAACAAAACCAAAACACATACCAAAACACACACATATTTGAGCCAATCAGAATGCAGCACTACGTCATGTCACGTGATGTCCCTTATGTCGCTATAAATAAATGGCGAGCGCTTCAAGATCAGCAACTCATTCATTGAAAAGCAATACTACAATATACTACGAGAATTACAAGCAATTCAACACGAGCGTAAAAACGACATTGTACGATTGACAGAAGGAAACATAATATATTGAGAGAATATATTGAAATAAAACTTGATATAAAAAAGATTAACCTTGGACATAGCCAGCGCCGCACGCAAAGAGAATTTTAATACAGTTTGTGTCGAGAATTTAACAGCAAGCAACATGTTGGATCAAGACGGTGAGTACATCATTTTAGTTTATATATATAAAAAGACTTATTAAAGATATATGTTAAAATAAAGTTGAATACATGTGAAGTTGAAAACGCTTCTCGGGTACATGTAGTGCCTACATGTATTAGTATAATTATCTATAAGGTGCCACATTATATCGATGCATAGTCATATAAGCATTTATCCATCATAATAATTTACATATTTTTTTGAACAAAATATTTTATTCTTTAATATTTTGTGAGACAAATATGATTTTAATTTGGCATGAGGTCGTCTTAAATTCTAGGTATCCAACAAATTGGTTTCACAGTATTTTTATGTTATGCATCTTCAAATATATAAATGTAATCCGCTTAAACAAGATAACAGTATGCTTCTTTAATATTCTAAATTGAATTGCAATGAATTAACATTTTTAAAGTTTTCATGCACTTCTACAGCGCGGTATAGGGTTTCATTATGTCCTTAAGGCTAATTCACCACCATCTTCAAACGTGACGTCACGTTCTGATAGTTGTGTCATATTTCATCTTTTCCTACCCTGGTTAGCAAACCTTCATGATTGAAGAGTGCTAGAAGGCAATTTTAAACTACTGATTATTGCTATAATTTTAATAGGATCGACATAGCCCACATACAGATTTGAAGGTTAATTTGGTGCATATTCGCTATATAACGATCAATATACTATGTATTAATCAAAAGATGTAAGAGATATTTTTAAGTTTATTCCTTTAATTTCCTAAACCTTCAAATGGTTTATCATATTTCAAATGTTTTTTTTTTTGAACGGTCAGATTTTTTTTGATGTACAGAATCTGCTGCATCTCCCTTTTTGAAACCAAAGAATAGCTGTTGTTCCTGCTTCGAATAAACTTTTAAAAATAAAATACTCAGTTTATTCTTAAAGGGACACAGCATTAAAAAAATGGAAGGCTTGAGCCAATATCAATACATCTATGAGATAAAGATTTGCGAATCCCGTACATGTCTTACCACTTAGTCAATGGAATGCATTGCGTCAAAACTTGGCTAAATACAATGTTATAAATAAAGATATGTGAGGCGCTTTTTGCGAAACCTATTGCACAGGTGATTGAGCAGCTTTCCCTGATCCGCTCTGTGTTCTAATTATCAATATCCAAAAATATATGAAATATTTAAAGGTAATCTTTATACTCTAGAATGATAATCTAAAAATGAAATGAAAAGAAGATTTCGCAAAAAAAAATGTCAGTTTTGGACATACATGTATTTTATTGCCCCTTGTGACCCTAATAGCTAGGGTATTGATGGAAAAAGGGCAATTAATTATGCAACCTATAGATCTACCATTGACAGCAGCGAAAATCTCTGTCACGACTCGTTTGTTTTTATGGGGTGCTTGCTTCATGAATGCATTTTTATGAGGTTTCTAAAAATAGCGATGACGGCATTCAACGTACGATCGCATTGGTTGGACCCTTAAACACACGTTGCTCCAGTGTGATGCAACGATACATTTTAATTGCATAACCAATGCATCTTCTTATCAATTAAATGAAATCGAATATGGTTTTTAATTTCTAATTTGAATAACTTGCTGATTAATCAAAGAGTTTTGTTCTAGAAATAGCAATTATACGCTGACTCATTTTGAAATGCAACTCATTTTAGTCAATATTGAATTTAATAACATAGTTCAATTTGTAAAATAACAGGTATTGATTTAATTGAATAGTACGAATGTACACATTATAGCTATGTTGTAACGAATTGTCTTTCATGTTCCAGAAAAAGAAATAATATAAAAACCATTATAAGTGATTCTTACCCTAAAAAACATTTGCAACTTCACGCTACGCTGACGTTTTGCCTGTGAATCTGGGTTTGAGTATGCAAACAAAATCATTTGCGATTATGCTCGGTTTATCATTTATCACATCTATCAAAGATCCGTGATCGTTTATGTTGATAATCTGATAATTTGAAACAAAAATGAGAAAACTCAGCTCATCCCGATAAAGTAACCTTGTAATCCTGAGTCAGCAAAAAAATCCCAATCGATATATTTAGTAGAGCAAATACTATACACATTCTATGTCAATATTTCTCTTGACCAAATCCTCAAATGAAGGACCATTCGGTTCTATTTTAAAATATTGTAAACACTCAACTATAATATAATTATAGCGGTGTTGTAACTGGGTCATTTAACCTATGACACCAACAATATCCAATGCTTTCGGGTCGGCATATTTGATATGGAGCATTTTGATGACACTCATGGCCAAATAAACCATAGAACCATATCTCAATATTAAGTTATGTTACTATAGTTTACAATGTTTTTATCACTATATCTGTTTCTACTTTCGCTTAAATATGTCTTCCTTTTTCTTTGCAGTTGTCATGGTGTGCCCACCAACCAAAAGCAGGGGCATCTTGTCCAGAACATCTTCTGTAGTCGGCCCTGATCACGGTGAGTGTCTATTTTCTAATATTATTCGTAGTTTCTTCAAATCAACAACCAGTTTTATCATAAAAAGTAGGGTAGATGGATTGGTTGTCAAATATGGTTTGAGGGTTCAATTGCTGGACTACTATGAGACAACAGAAAACGTACTTAAACGTGAGCGCCATAATATAGGTCTAGGTCATTTAGGGCGTAAATCGAATGTATTTAAGCTAGTCCTTTAAAAAAGACTAGTAAAGTCATACATGTAATATTTGCTTGAGAAATCAAATCTTTATTATCTCATTCCGTACCAGATGAATAGACGGTAGATCAAATATAACGTAATGACAAGGACATCGATGAGTAGTATGGATATATAAACTCATATGACATAAATTAGCATTTTCAAATAACAAGTGCTATTTAGAGATAGCAAAAGAGATCTTCAAATACCTGTCAATGAAAATAGAGCCACTTCTTTGATAAATATGATCGACTTGAAAAAGTTTAGTAACTGGATTAAGTGAAATACAATATCTAAGAGCTCCCATCTGTCTCTCATGTTATCACACGTGCTTAAAATATTATTGCAGGTATAATGTTACATAACTAAACGAATGATAATTTGTAGGTCTCCTTGTTTTAATAAAACGGTTAAAGAAAATTAGGTTAATAGATAAGCGATGACATATAATGTGCAACAACTTTATGTATTTTTAATACATGTATAACAATATTTGAATTAAGATCATGAATATACAAACCATAGTGTAATAGGAAAAGGTTGAAATACAGATTGTTTCCATATCATTCTTATAAGGATCTAATCATATATTCAAAAAACTATAAATATAACAGCCAATGTTGTTCAGGTCACGTCACATTATTTATATGTGTATTTGAGCACGTTCCCGTATTTTGAAATCATTGTCAATAAAATGTTCGTGGGTAGGATGACCTTTTATAAATATAGTATAAATATACCATTAACATCACAATTATAAACATAATATGACGTCTTATTATAACGATTCGTGCCTTAATTGTTTTGCGAAAATTGGGGGACAAATGCCCATTTACTCGTTCAGTATGATGCCATGAATTTTTCACAAGTTCTAAATTGATAGGACAATAGACATATCACTTGAGAATAACAATTTGTAGCTGTTTATACGTTGTGTACCTTAGAAACGGGACTCAGAATATATCGGAAGATACTTAAGGGACCTTGAATGATAATCGATCGGGATCCGTGCACAAATAATTGAAAAAATCAGAAACACCTCTATGGGGTTAATCCTTAAATTCATCTTTATAAATAGTAACAGTTGCCAATATAAAAACAATTCGATGCAATAATATTGACAGCATTCATTGATCATTTTTAATTTTGGCCTCACTTAAAATGCGTGTATTGATGTTCTATATTTAACTTAGTATTTGCTAGATATGTTTAAATGTATTATTCGAGTTTCAACGTTAAAACTACATGCAAATGCTTCTTTAGATAAATGAACTTAAAACGTAAAATATTATGTAATTACACATACAGATTGTTTTATATATACTTTATTTTCTAATTTCTTATGTTGTTTTTTTTCTTCTGTTTACAGATATTCCATGGCCGTGAGTGATAATACAAGAAAGATACGAACGTCACGTGGTGACAACAAACAACAATGGCGAACGCTGTTTGTTTTGTGGGCTCTGTGAGCTGCTTATGAATAAAAGAAAACTGTTGCAAATATCCTATAACTGGTTCTGAAATTATATTTTTGTGTTCAGTTTAGATATGTTTTTGAAATTTACGTTGCAACTTTGATAAATGATGATATGCGCTTTACCTGATATTTCAAGTGCTTTTATAGAGAGACATAATTCTATACATAATCATTTATTGTAAATTTAACGCGATGTGTTTATACTCGATAAAGGTTTTCAGGGATCTCATATGAGTTTTTAAGTTTTTAGGACATGTGATTTTGCTATATTCAAACTTCACATTTAAAGAATATATTTTACGTATTCAAACTTATAAGAAAGAACGGGTTTAAACGATATGATTTTCGAAATACTTTAGTCACATAAATGATATTCATAAATTGCAAAGGATAAAAATCGTACCGGTAGTGCTTCTAAAACTTGTTTATAAGTATAATGTGTCAGTTTTGCATTTTTCCCGAGGTGGGAATGTTATATATTATATGTAAGGCATACATGCATAATTTGTTTGATTTCATAAATTGTTAACTTCCTGTTAATTTATAATTATTGTCTTTAAAATGGACTTACCCACACATATGTAGTGCATCAACTTGACGTTTAGAAAAGACTGTTTAAACAACAAACATATGCAATATTCTTAACAATAATATACTTAATTGTGCTCCTTTGGTTATGTTAAATTGTATCTAATAATTCATACTGAAATATACTTTTGATATTAGCTAAACACGCGTATCTTTATTGTGAAAATGCTAAATGGATCTGAGTATTTTCATCAATTTGAAACAATATAAAATAAAGTAGTTTATTTGCAACAAATACTAGTCAAATACATATAAGCACCATGTCCGTCGGCTATATCGTTTTAACATTCAACCAATTAGTTTTGAGTTGGAAAATGAAATAAATCATTGCGCGGGTTATCAAAATCTACATCAGTGTGTAAAAGGACGCCTTCGGTCAATTATATATTATAAATCTATATGGATTAACAAAATATTGAATTTTTAGTGCCATTAAAGTATTTTTTTCTATACTATGGATACTATATTTCGAGAATTGAAGTTAACTATATAGTTTCATTGACTACTGTTTCGGGAAAAAAAGGTTTCCGAGCAAAAATGTATGAATAGACATTTATTCTAACATTGGATTAAATGGATTCGTTTCTGAGTGTATATGTTTCGTTGTCAGCTATTTATTAAACTAAATGTTTTATGTTATTTATTATTCATGTGATGCGCCTCATAAAATATAGATATCATATTTTTATATAGTCCGTTTTATATGTCCGTTTTATGTTAATTTATTAAATAATATGTATCTGTAAATGTATGTAGGTATGAATTGTCTGGTGTGAAAAAAAAACGTATTTTGTAAAAAATATTGAATTTACAAATTTTAATAAATGAAGAAACAAATCTCATGTTTTTTTTTTAATTTATTCCTTTTATAGCAATCATATACACGGGTTTCATAACTTGAAATACCCCCATATACTATTCTATGGCCTTTCATCACAATATGTAATAGACTCTACAAGCACTTTTAATAGACACTTCGTTATAATTTGTTCATGCTGCAAAACGTTCTGAAGAAGCACATTTAATCGTATTAATTTCAAAAATATAAAGCACGGCAAATTTCTAAATTACACATTGCTCTTGTTTAAAATTTCAAACGAATCTTTCTCATAATTCATATCAAGTTTCTTAAAATATTTTTTTATTTCAAACGAATTATTCTCATTATTCAAAGCAAGTCTCTTAAAATACTCTTTTAAACATTTGTTTTTATTTTGGTATAGTAATACCGGTTGCTCACTATGAGCATACTAATTATAACTATTTACATATTCATTACACAATATAGAAATATAGAATTGAACATATAATTGGCATAATAAATAACGAACAAGCGGATTAGATACATGTAGGTTTTAATTTATTAAATGCAATTCTTTAACTTATTTCATATAAACAGCTGGTTTTCTAAATATAAATAGACTACAATGATTGATAAATAAAATTAAGAGAGAATCATCCACTTTTGAAAGGCTAATCCTTAAACCAACTCATAATAATGTACGATTATTTAATTATCTGTTTGATCAATACGTTACTACATTTTAAGTACCAATAATATTAGACAACTTTCGCTAATAAATTACTAATTACTAATTTTGAATAACATATGACTAGAATTCATAACTCGGCAGTGTAAAGACGTCATGAACATCAGGTTTATGAACTTTTTTGTGATTTATTTACAAACAGTCGCTCTATCTTATCAGTTTTAGCTTTTCCCATTTAAGTTGAAAAAGTGCCAATGTTCTATTTTAGGACACCTCTATAGCATTTATATTATACACATTCCATGATTATTCAATAAACCTATAATCAACCGCAATAAATAGATCTTGTATCGAGAATTTATATCAATTACCCTAAAACCACTACAAATGTTTCTATGAGTCAATCCACAACAAATAGTTTCTAGTATGAGTCAAATCCATAACTGTGTTTTTATTTAGAATCGTTTACGCGTTGCTAAGCAATGGCTGAACAGGGAGTGTTCCAAGCGAACGGAAGGAACGCGTGACTTGACCAATGAAGTATATGTGTCTCTTACATCTTCTTTCACTGGATCAGAGTGTTCATGTTCAATATGTTCAATTGTATAAATGTCCTCTGTGGCTTGAAACCGGACAGTGAAGCCCCATCATTATAGCAGATGTAGTTTTAATATTCAAGTGACTAGATTGGACGGCAGAGATTCGTCAAAATGCATTGTTTGGTTCAGAGTTGAGCTCTGTGTGGTTCACGGCCATGGGATATCTGTAACATAAGAAACGAAAAAAAACTCATAAGTTAAGGTGTTATGATTTCAAAAATGTCACATGGAATGTTTATGCAGTTTTTAAAAAGTTTCATTTCCTTTAAAGCATGCATGTATGAGATCCAAATAGTCACATCTTACAATTAATTATTTATTTAAAAAAAACTCTCTTTTCAAATATCTTTCTGAATCTTTGAGTTTGAACATTTTTCTCAAAATAGGAGAAACTTGAAAAAGTATTTCACGTTTTTTTGCTAATTTTGTAGACTGTGAATTTATTGCTCCCCCTTGTTACACTTCTAGCTTAATCAATCTAATGGCATATGAATGCACACAACTATATACATACATGTATTTAAGAGAAACTAAAAGTAACTGCTATCTTACCGTGGTCAGGACCGACGATGACAATGCCGTCATATTCGTCGTAACCAACGCTGCCTGGCAACAAGGTTGAGGTTGACTGAGATGGCGCAAAGGTAGAGCCGCGAACTGTAACAGAAATTAATACAGACATGATTAGTTGATTTTATAAAATGTAGTTTTTTTTTTCGTTTTCTTTGCCGCAATAAGTTAACCTCAGTGAGCAGAATGATTTTATTTCTTGCATTTTATTATTCGAACATGTGAAATTATTGTTTAATTATTTGCAGCATGATCTCAAATTATTGTTATCAATTGTTTCTAAGTTTTTTTCCTTGCAATGTATTTTCTAATGAACGCGCTTTTATTGTTTCATATTTCATATTGCAATTGAGTTACAAAATAAATAATTCTAATTACCTTTTTGTGTGCTTTGAAAGTCCATTTTTGTTGAAGTGTGACTGTCTAATAAATCCAATAAATGTTGTGAATTGCGTCTAAGTTCTTTCTTTGCTTGTGCATTTAAATCAAGTTTGCTTTGCTTGTTCTCTTTTGCAAGATGCTTCTTGGTTCTCATCAGATGATTTTCTGAATGTCCGAGGCTCTCACGGCTTCTTATATATTCTACGGCTACATCCTGAACACGTGCGGTTCACTATGCCACGCCTTTGATTGACAGGTTAAAGGCCCGCCTTCCATTACCGCATTGCCGACACGAAACAACATTTGGAAAAGAGAGGGAACGAGGCGACAGATTTGACAAGCGTCGTTTTAGACAAACCTAATTAAGCTGGTATCAATGAAAATGACAATTTAGGACATAAAGGTTGTTCCATGAGGTAGATGGTTCGGCATCCTTGGTATAATTAACAACGAACGTAGGTCTTCATTAAGGGATTTAATAAGGTTTCATTAGGGATCGCGTTAAAAACGGATAAATTGTGCTTCTCTTGTTTTAACGAATGAGTTCGTTAAGAGTAAAAAAATACACTGAGGAAAACAATAGTGTTATACCGGACTTGACATTCTGAGAATATGCTTCGTATTCAGACCCAGTTAAAAACTGCATTTCTTTCAGTATTGCAAAAAGTTATAAAGTTAGGTTCCCACTCGGCAAAACGAGAGGACGTTCAAAAAATGTGCCAAAATCTAAATTTTCAGGACGCCATTTTGCGTCGATGGATGGGGAGAATGTGGCAATGACATTGCGTCAAAGTTGTCATAAATATTAAAAAATGATGACTCTCTTTCATTTCAACGTTACGATCGAATGCAACATCTTACGAACTACCCTTTCGTATTGGTTTAAATGTCGTAATGCAACTGCTTTAAGATTTCGGCGTTAACCGTTTTCGTATTAATTCCGCGTCTTTTATTGCTATAACATAAGATTAAGGTTATTATTCTGAATGCTACTGATCTTATAAGCTTAGACATTCTGATTTAGATATATTTTTGCTTTGTGTATGTTAAAAAACAAAACAAATTTGCAATTATATTTCAACCGACATTGATAATGTTGAGTCGCATGTTATTTAATGTTGTAGCTATGGTTTCGAAATTAATTTATCAAGTCGTATATCTAATGGCCCAAATTTGTATTTGACCAGAAGGGTACTCGAGCGTTTTAGGTATAGGGCTTTTACAGGACAGCTCACGATCCACCATTTGAAAAACGTAAAATTTATTTTTCGATGTTAGGAACCCATATAGAAATCTAGACTTCCTGGCGTGAAAGCATTTATGAGAGAGAAGTGTTAGGGTGCTTTTTATTTTACCTCCACCACTTTCAGTACAACTATTTGGTCAGAGCGGCAGGCTCACGTTCTGATTATGTCATCGCTAAGTGTAAAATGCATCCCAACATGCACATCCCCAGCTAGGTTACGCAACTTGCTTGAAATATCCCGCGAGCATTTCGATGACCATAGCGCGCGTCTTAGTGAGATTAAAGGGATATCAAAGGAGCAGCATCTTTCCCACTGTCTGGCTCTAAACACAGCGGGATAAGTTTTGACAAGAGGAGGGTGGGTTAGTTTGAATCGATATTTAAGCGGCTTTAACATATAATTATTTTATGAAACTTATATAATGAGAAACTAGAAGGACTGAGCTAACCAATGGTTATTTTATAATTCTTGTATCTTTAAAAACGCCTTAGTTATCCCAAGTTAAAACGCGACATATTTTGGCAAAATTACATATGAATACATAGCGCATAAAAGGAGGAGATGTGTTGTTGGGCGTCTGTTATGTAATCACAAATGGTTAAGATGGCCGATAAAGTCGGCCATTGCTATGGGAAGGGCAATGATTTTACCTATCTCGCTTGGGGATGCGTTGACTGATCTTATTGTATGCTCTTATGCGGCATACCTACATGCACATGTACATCGCTTTCACAATTTAACTATTTTATGGAATAGCCCGCTTTATCAAATTAACATGTTGACAGTTACTACTGTAGCTAGTTACAATACATTTTTATATCCGCATTCTTCTTTAGGAATCGGACGTCGCGTAAAAAACGCCAAAGTGTAAATAATAATACATAACAACCGACTTAAGGGCAGTCTTACACCTAATCAAACCACAGTCGACATACCTTAAGAAACCCATTAATCATACTGCGGTACACTTGTTTTATATAGCTCTAGATGTCTACA
>LQRL01001042.1:17393-28732 GCA_001703475.1 Hydroides elegans
TCGACAAAATGATAAGCGTTCGTCACTACCTGATTCCTACCTGCGTTTCAAAATCGCAAGACGAGCGATTTGAGTGGCTCGTGGCGGTTTTGAACCGCTCCTTGGGATGCAAGACATAACTATTTAAGTTTAAGAATAGCTCGTTTTCGCTTCTAATGTACTCGTAGCCTTTCGTATATTATAGATTCTATAGAGGGTTTCCTTAGCAAAGCATTCCCATGCAAAGACAATCCAAATGCAAAAGTGCCCATAATTCATACCATTTTTATTTCTAGATGTTGATTTAGATGTCGTTTGAGAGGAACTGGGATGGGATACGTCCTAAGGAATGGTCGGGAAAATGTATTAGAAGAAGTGACAAAGGGATTGCGTAGGAGTAGTACATTTTTAAAACCGATTTAAGATCTATGTGTGGTTAAACAGCCCGTTTGAAAACTTCACTTTAATGAAGGCATAAATCCGACAACAACTTGCTTTATGTGAATATACAACATAGAAAATGATACACTCAATGCTGTATGTCTATGATTTAAGTAGTTTAATAAAATCTTACATTGATTGTATAGACATAATAAAACACATTCTTGGTTGCTTAGTAAGTGACGTTGAACAATCGAAAATCCCCAAGACCCATTGCACTTCTATAAAAAAAGTAACATTTGTTGTGAATGCATTGATGTTTGTACTCATTGAGAGCTGTCGTCCGTTTTGGATCTTAGTGCAAAATTTGTTTTATTTTTAGAATATGGAACAGCATTGCAAACATAAGACTTCCAGGTATACAAAGGCAATAATCTGTAATTCCCCAGGCAACTGTATCTAGATTTTGGCTTTAGGTTTCCCTTAGCGATTCGGGAAAAAACACGTATAATATTATGTAAAACTCCCTGGTCACATTGGCGCTGCATGAAGAAAGCAACACATGTATACTATGTTTGAAAAGGTTGCCATGCATATTATGATATATAGAAAATTATTATTATTATTTTAAATGCAAGGTATAATATAGACATTGGTCTATCTAGTTTGTATGGTTCACAGAAATATCGCTTACATGTCATGGGTAAAATGAACAGTCATCTAGTCATGGATAATGAGTACAGTCCCTTCATTTTACTCTTTAAATGTCTACTCTATTTCTGAAATATCTTGAAATTTTGTTTTATGTTTTTGTCCGTTTTTATCAAGATTGCTAGATTAGTTCCATGGTTAAAAGGAGCACACATTCTTGTAGCGTGTTAGATGCAATGTGACGTCAAAAGCATGAAAAATATCATAGCTGTTTTTGTCTTTCCGGCTGAAAAGCACAAAGGATGAAATGGCAATGAGGTCCAGATTACCTTTAGTCAGTGCTGTTATATATAAAGACTAGGTCGAGTTGTATTTAAAATTGTTCTAATTGAATCACCCTCACGTATTCCATGACATTGGCACTCCGAAAATTACGCAGTGACTGGTGACCGCTCTGGTCCGTGGATGCATCTTTATTAAGACGCATTTAACAATTTTCAAACAATATGGCGTTTTCATGTTTCTTTATTCTAACATTTAAATTTATATAATAAAGCGTATCTATTAGATTCATTTGATGGTTATATATGATAGCTATATGATGTCTACATAATAGACTTGATTTTAAATGCTAAAGATTAAAAAAAAAGTTTACTATGAATAGGCAAATACGTAAATGCGTGTTACTTAATGAGATTAGATAGATATGCTAAGCATATTTTTTTACAATTAACAAGGTGCTATATTCTAATTTTCAATTGCGCTTTCTTTGTCGTTGCTTTTATTTTAAAAGCATTGATTTTAAACAGAATAGACTCTATGCTATCACCATTGTTTTTTGCTTTTTTTACTCGTGTTAAATGTTAAGGATGATGTGCATTGATTTTCGAGAGGGCAAAGACGTATCCAACATAAGACTTTCGTGTCTCGTAAACTTATTGATTCTCACGTACACATTTTACATCAGGTGATGCGTGTACATCTTCACTTTTAACTCAGAGAGAACACCAAGTCGAGCACCTAATAAATGGTATAAAAATTTATGAAACAAGCCACACGATTGACGCATTTACTCAAAACGCCATATGATCAGACTCTATGTTTGCTTGGAAGTCTGGTGGTGATTCCACCAAAACTATTTCTTGCCACTTTGGTAAAAGAGCAAGTCTTTGAAATGGATAGGTTTCTAAGAAGACAGCGAACATGCACAAGGTACATGACGTACACCTACCTATATAATGTACATTTATATTAAATACCGAATTTATGTAATAATCCGTTTTTTTGCGTCTGACAGTAGCTTATTTATAGACTGAACTACTGGACACATACATGTAAATGAAGGGACCTTAATTTAAGTTTAGCATATTATGAACTATATAGTTCATGAACGTATAAGAGAAAAAGATCCAGGAAAGGGATTATGTAGAATACGATCTAATATGATATGGGGAAAATTGCATCACAATACATATTAAGACACGACATTATAAATATGCTACGAATGCAGAGTATATATATATATATAGGATCATATCCATTGTTAACCATGAAACGAGACTTCATTCTTGGAATTATGAATCTTTTATCTGGATTCGACTTATTCAACCATACTACACATTGAGTATCACCCGATTTGCAATTTTGAGAAATAGGTTAATAATTAATAATTCAGAAACCAAATTTGATGACGTATGTCGAGTGACCTGAATACAGGTTAATTCAGTACGTGGGTATTTGTAAATTGCATGGTGCGCACTGACCCGTTTGGTACCATTAAATATTGGGGGCACGCCTAAGCGGTTGCGCGCTCGCATATGATGCCCTTCGTTTTTGATTGTGATTATTGTTTTGGGTGAGTCTCATTCTTGTGCGAATTCTTTTAACTGAAAGTCTCAAATCACCTAAAACAAGGGAAAAACAAGAATGATTCCTGCTTATTCAGTATTTCATGGCACGATCCTTAGCCTAGGCATTTTTATTCTATTGGTAAAGATTCATGGGACATGGAATGACTATATAGAGCCAAAGTGTGCATGCTAAAATGTCATAATCCAATCCATTCATTATCTTTGATTTCTTACATATACCTATCCAGATTTCATGACGTCATTGCACTTGGATCCTTAGACTTTGTACTCAAATGTATCAATTATTCACTAATAGACAGACATTTGGCCTTTAATGCCCAGTAATGCAGGACAAACGAAATTCCATTTCAAACAATAGGCTTAGCAACACTTGATTTATTTGTTGGTTAAACATGCTATTGTAATTGCAGATTGTTTTAAACACGAATAGGTAGAGATCGGTGTCATGTTACAGTTATGCGACGTGAGTAAATGGAGTTGGTGCCTTATGCCTTGGATTATTATCTTTTTATCCATTGAAAGTAAATGGGTTAAAAAGTTATATAACATTTAAATCATTTAATGATAACGCCCTTCTTTCACATTTAATGTGGTGAGACAAATCCAATTATGACATAAATTTGTCCCATAACAAGCTATTATTTACAGTAAGTACCCAAAATAAATTTATGTAAATTTATATAATGATGAGGTCTGAACATAGCTTAATGAAGAATTGTGTATCCAACAGACTGGTGAGGGCTTATCTAAAATTTCCACTTTTAACTATGCATATTAGTTTATATAGATGACAATCTTTATAATATTACAAAGATCTGAAGCAATTGGATTCAGTTAAAAGTTCTGTGTGTTCGAAAAAAACGCAAAAAAAAAAGAATGACTGTGAAAGCCTTCAGAAATTTTCGGATTTAAGAATTCTGAAATCAGATCATCCATTATTTTATCATCATACCGTATCATTAACAGATAATCTGTAGACCTGCGGAATTTCCTTAGCAAGTCTATCCATTTCTCGTACACTTCCTAAAAACTACTTAAATGATTGCCCAATTTCGTATTCAGCATTTAAAGATCAACAATATATTAAACCAAATCTAGGTTCTTCCGTTTGTTTTTTTTTGTATCATAACAATGACAATATCATGTATTTCCGATTTATATGCTACACCGTACTATGGCGCAAGATTGTTGTTAAAAACTGAGTGATTTATAGTTGATGGGTAGATTGCATCAATTAGTATTGTCTTTAACATGTCTGCAGACACGCGAGATGCTTATCAAAATTGTAGAGATTTAATGACAATAATATGTAAGAATTTCCCTGATTTCCTTTGCAACTCAATAACTCTGTAAGGTTCTGTAGCAGTGCTATGAATAAAAAATATGAAAGTAGATAAGTAAATAAGTAGAATTTCCAATGGAATTGTGGTTCAATTGTGGATTATATAATAATGAATGAGGCTCAATAACATGCTGTATGCGTTTTATACCGGTTCAAAATCTGAGATTGGGACCTACCATTGCATTTGTAAAAAAAAAAACTATTAAAAAACAGATCTAAACTCAAGCCTCAACTCAAACTTGACAAAATTGATTCGATTTACTTGATAGTCTAAGCTATGACAAATTTTAAGCCTAGGCATATATTCTGTAGATGTTCGTAAATAGATTTATCAATTCAGAGTTAATATGATATAAAATTGCGCATCGGGTTGTATTTTTAGGTAGCCGCCTTTTCTAGCTATTTTTGAATTGGATAAACTAAGATCGGGTTCTAAAAAAATAGGTGTTTCCCGAAATACACCAACACAGTGCCCTTGAAAATTAGAGTTTAATTGAATCTCGAAATGCTTTGATCACGTAGAAATTCTTTCGTTGGTCGAACAAACATAACTTCCGCTTAACTACGTTTTGTTTGTTCTGACCGCCCACAAGAGGCGCATACAGACTTTCGGTCTTAAAATACACCCACCATGCGTTTACACTAGACCCCTTGATTTTATGAAAAAAAAACTAAAACAATGCAATAATTAACCGTCTGCTAGCTTTTTCGTAGTTCTGCGTAGGCGAATGTTTAATTTTGCAAATATTTGCATTTTTGTAAAAAAAAAGTGTTTATTATTTTTCAATGATTTATTAGAATTCATGTTATATGCATATCAATAATAATTTCTATTGAATATATGTAAAATGTGCCTTTATGATTTAATGGCAGCTTTTTCTAGATCTTAAGCTGGGTGTGTATGTTGTTTATGATGCATTATCTTTGCCATAGGGATGTTGTCAAATAAAATCAATGTTATCTTATTCATATGATTGTTATTGAGACATCATATCTATATGATTTAAATGTTAAATTGAATTTAAATTGAGATGGATTTATGTTGTGCAGTTTATAAGATAAATATCTAGACTTAAACATCTACGCCTACATGTGTAGTTTTGTATATAATAGACGCAAGGTAGAATAGAAATATGCACGAGAAATTTATAAACTCCTAGTATATATAAAATCTAAATGAAATTATTGTGCACAAGGAATATCCCTGGCCATTATTAAGCACAACCAGACACCAAATATTTTCCTGGTCGGGCTTTTTAAATGTCTATTTGAACCTGTATCCATGTGCACAAAATAAAGCTTCAATTAAGCGGCCCTGACAAAAATGCTGTTTTGTTGTTTTTGTTTTTAAGGGAAAAAAATATAATTAAAGTCATGTCCGTTTACCCGTCGGTCAGCGATCGCTGAAATGCGTGACCATCCCATTATCTGCAACATGTTGTTTTTGTTTGTCCTAACCCTCATCACAGTTCCATTGAAGTTCCGGTCATTTGCTGAATGTGCAACCACACTGTGACGTAAAACCAAAAGTGATCATGATAACCGGTTCCTGTTAAAGTCATTTTGCGATCGTGTAATAATTGGCTTTTTTTCGTATAATAATTAACTTACTTTTGCCATTACCATCATTACCATAAGATTAGTGAATCACATTTTATAGCATCGTCGTTGTGTGTTTTGATTTTATACATTAAAATTGATCGTTAACCAAAATTACATGTCCGGCGACTCTAAAAATAGAATTTAAGTTTTGACGTACGATATATTGCAATACAACAGTTGTACATGTACATCTTAATATTTATGATGCAAATTACATGTAAAAGCCATAATAATAGTTAATGTCACGACATTAACCACGTTCTTTTTTACGTGATCTATTTTTATACAGGGTTCCGTGGAAAACTCCTTGATTATTGCTGCTTCTCGTGCCTCTCTGAAATGCTATAATTTATTCATTGATTTTATGTTTAAATGATAATTCTATGATTATATTTTGATTTACTGATAACGATTTTTTAAGGATGTCTTAAAGTATATTCGAAAAAAAATCAGGACTACGTAAGTCAACAAATTTGTTAAATAGTTGAATGAAAATGTAAGTTTCTATCGAATAATATGTGTAAGGAATCCAATCATTGCTTCTACGAAAGGAATCATTGCCGGACCTTGTCTGTACACGCGGCGGAAGAAATTAAGTCCAACGCCCAATTACAATTAAACGCCCAATTACAATCATAAGAGCGCGGCTGAGATAAAAACAGTCTTTAATTCAGTTCGAGTGAGCGAACAATATATATGTATAATGATGTTGTTAATTTGCACGTACCAATGGTTAAAATGACAGTTCATGGCACTTGTCTTGAAACGCATATTATCAAAGGATGGGAGGAAGAACCAAGCGAAATAAAATTGGATATTCCTCATACACACTAATTAACTTTTATATAAGAATCTGAATAACAATAAGTATTACTATTGTTTGCTGTATCAACTAAAAAAATATATAATATACCTTACGGGCCATTTGTCCTTGATGAAAGCATATTGGCGGTATTTAGAGTATATTTCTGATGAATGTATTTTCTACTATCAATTTATGTTGTTAATACGTAAATATCTTTAGCAACTACATATGTGAACGAGCATTTAGAAGATTGATATGACTTTATATTGGCTCAAATTATTCTATAATTTCATCTTAACTTTCGAGCTACTGTGCATAGCCAACAATCAAATTTTGTTTTGCACTTTAGAATAATGAGAATGAACATATTTCTTTACATTAATCGTTAGGATCGTTTAACCTGATCATTTCTATATCAAATTACAAAACCAAGTTAAAGTACATATAGTGGTATTTGCTTAATTTAACTTTAGCTTTAACTTTAAAGCCTTCGTTATTTGATTGATAGAAATTGAGATGGCACTCAAGGTTTATATTAAAGCCTAGTTACATTCCTGACAACAATGACTACTTATGTAGCATACAATGCCTGTCTTTTTACCTTTTGTAATATTTCCGGAAATTGACAACTTAGTAGGCCCACCTTTCTTTGCTTAAACCGTACAGATGGTAGAATTCTATATCATCTGTCACCGATATATAAAATCAAATAAGGATTGGTATCAACACCAACGGTAAACACGGAAGATTAATATTGCGAAATTACAATAGACACTATTTTTGTCCATGGTCAATAGCTTTTGTCCATGTTTACAAAAATACTAGATCGTTATGCAATCAAGCATGTCCACTGGCTTTTCGATTCTGTGAATTTCGTCAGACAATGATGAAGCGAAATATATTCCTTCGTTCGAGAAACACCACATTATACAATTACATGTAAAACAACAAAAACAATGCGAAACTATTATCGTATGTTTCGCGAATTGTTCTGAGTCTTATTATATTATTTTATTCTTGCTGGGTAACTTATTTTGGTTCGATATCTAGCTCTACTGCAAACCGATCAACAGTAGGGATGAAATTGTGAAATAATAGTTTGTTTTTATTATACAAGAGGTGTTCAGTTTAATTTTGTACACTTTTATTTTTGTAATAAGATAAAAACAATACAACTTACAAGCTTGAAATTTTAACAGATGTTTGATGTGACATCGTTGTTAATGGAGTATAAAAATGAACTGTTTCGGCCAAC
This sequence comes from Hydroides elegans, assembly GCA_001703475.1. Classification (NCBI taxonomy): domain Eukaryota; kingdom Metazoa; phylum Annelida; class Polychaeta; order Sabellida; family Serpulidae; genus Hydroides; species Hydroides elegans. Next base: position 25,280 of record LQRL01001042.1, read on the forward strand.
TGCGGAGAGCCCTATAAATCATATTCTTGGTTGGGTCGTTTCGGGCCATTTTGAAGATACGCTTAAGATTAGCTAGGGTCTGTATGGGTTTCTTCTGTAGCACCCTTATCAAGATGCCACAAAACCTATAATCCATGGGAGCGGTGTCAGGTGACTTGGGCCTCCACTCTTCCGGTCCAACATAATTTATATCGGCTTCGTCGAGATTCTGGATCGTCCATATTGACGTATGGTAAGATGCGCTGTCTTGGTGGAGCACCATGCTGCTTTTCAATTCTTCTGGAAACAAACGCGATACAGGATTTCTCACAAAAACCCTCGGCACTTTTTGAATATAGGTATCCGAGTTTACTTACACCTTCTTATCAATAAACACAAGGGTAGTTTTCCCGTTAGCACTCACTCCAGTCCTAACCATGATTTCAGGAGTAAATGCGTCGCGTTTCGTTAACTTCATATTTGCTACGTTTGTTGACACTCTCAAACATAATAAACTCGCCTTTTTCCATAATTGCGACTTAGATAAAACATTGCCACGTCAGTTGTAATATATTTTGTCCAGTTTCTGCGTTGAGCATCACGAACAGGCTCCAGGATCTTTTCCGTCGTATTTCAACCTTGGCTTGAGTAAGATGATGAACATTCGGCTTTTTCGTAACTCAACATATGAGGGTATGTTTGATACCATGATTAAAAGTTACTATACTCAATCCTAATTTATTTACAATATCGTGCTTATTGGCTTGGTTTATTTTAAAGATCATAGTCCGGATCTTCTTGACCACATCGGGAATAGCCTTCCGATACCTCCTATTAACCACGTGTTTTTTTCTTGTTCAAATTGCATTTTGTTTGTTCTTTTCCGCGTTCGTTGAATACATTAGCAATAGTCATTCGAGTGACATCAATATTATCTCCATAGGGTTATCTCTGGATCTGTGTTACACCCGATCCAGATTTCAAAAGGCATAAAATAGTACCCTCAGGTTTTTCATCAATTTAATGTCTTGGCATTGTTGAACATCGAAACGGCCTAGTTATAATAAAAATATAAGGGCCCACGTATATTATTATCATACGGATTGTATTGGTATCACACCTTGTTTTGGCTACACAGCACATTTAAAGTGTACAAAATTAAACTGAACACCTCTTGTATATATTGTATATGCAGTGGACATGTATTGTCGCCGCGCACGTCGGAAAACGTTATACAAACGCATTGAAGTCGCAATCATCCAACGTCTTGATAGGGGAAACGTCTTGACGTAACAGTTTAGCTTGTGATCCGGGAGTCCAGTACCATTATTTACCGTTTCTTATTTAGGGATATATTATATAATGTTTAATATTTCGAATTACAATCAACCAATTTGCACACCCGCATTGAGAATGTGTTCAAAGATAAACATATAAAAATCAAAAGTTTGATTTGTATTCCCATACTATTTGGATCATCTTAAAATCTATTCAAAAGAAAATTCATAGTGTATTTTGAATATGTAATTTGAGATGCAAGGCAAAGCCCATATAACCTAGAAAGGAGATGTGTTGTGTGATATGACGTCACATAAAATTTGAAGGAGATAAGTTATCTTGTATATTTTAGAGTTATCGCATTTCTTCTGCTACACCCACTCTAAGTGCTCTTGAACAAGTTTCATGGGCTGAAAAAAGTGACGTCACAAATATCTATGAAATTCTTCTTAGCAGGCACTTCAAGTTTACTAAACATGACATTGTGGGCTACTTCGACGAAATATGATTTTTATCGTTTTATATATTTTATGATTATATTCAAATTACACAATACATAGATAAAAATCTCATTAGTTATGCTATTTCGATGTGGATAACCGTAACGTCCCGTTCGGCGAGATGTCAAGTAAAGACGTACATTGGTATTGCGGAAACCAGACGTAGGAAGTAGGATGAAGTTTTTGCAGCGTCAGCCAATAAGTTACATAAATGTAGGTATAATCGTGTCGCCACTTCGATTTTCACGGGGTTTCTTTGTTTTTGAATAAGCAAGGAGCGATCGGTTTATCGCTTCTTGCGATTTTTATGCATTTCTAAAACAGTGAAAATCGAATTGGCGACAGGATTATCGCTACTGTTATGGAACCGCTCGCCTACATCCACTTTACGTGTCCTTGAACAGGTGATATGCTGTAAAGTTGTGACATCACATATAACTATGAAATTTGTCTTAACATGCACTTCAAGTATAATATACATTGCAATGTGGGCAAATTCTGCGAAAAAGTAATATTCATCTTTTTTCCTCATATTATTATTTTTACTACTATAACACGGTTTGTGGATATGCGTGTCATAAGTTTTGAAATTTTGAAGTGGAATCATATTATCACATAACGCGGCCCTTTTTTGTTTTGATTCCCGATCGACAAGAGATGAGCGCAACGTCGAAACATCATATGGCCACGGGAGAAAATCATTGATGTTGAGGATATTCTCTTTAATTAACATAATATGTTGTGATTAAGTATTCTGATATTAATTTAATTCATATTGAAAAATGTCTTATATATCGATGCTTTGAAACGTTCAAAGGCCCTCTCGGCAAAAAAATAAAGAAAAAAATGAGCATGCATCTTTATGTCCACAACCAGTTTGTCAACATTTCATACGAAAACAAATTATTGCTCTTTCGAATATCATGTTTTTATCTGTATAAACCCGACGCACCAAGGACACTGACCGTTTTCGTTTTTATTCCATGACGTCAAAGATATAGAGCATACGGTGCCAGTGTGATGGATGTATCGCTTCTTTAATTCTTTATATCAAACGTCTTCCCATGTGTATATTTGGCTTAAGATTTATATTGCGTGCGATCTGGAATGTACGTTTAAACGCCTAGTTTCATTGTCTTCCCGCAAGATAAAATCGAGAATTTATCTTAATATCAGCAACATGGAAACGCCTACTTTCGAAAGCATCCCCGGCATGGGTTGGCTATTTGTATATTGCAAAATATATTCCTGATTTTTTTTTCCTTTTTTGCCCGACTATATACAATTCTCACTGTTGCAATAAATTAACGCAAACTCTAGTAGGTTTTGTCATTAAGCTCCTCAATTAAAGTTAATAATTGTATATCGTGCAGGCGAGCGTGCGCATGATGTGATATAGCGTGGGTATTGACTGATTTTGTGTATGCATTTCTTAAAGAATATGTGCTTAATTGTCGAAGTTGACGAAGCATTATGGATTAAGCATGACCGAGGACGTTAACTAGCCAAACGTACCACTAAGCTAGCGTTTGTGTGTTTTGCCTGTGACGAGCATGATCAAAAATGCGGTTGTGAGAGCGTTTGGGTGTTTTGGCCTGCAGCCGAACATGATCAAAATTGAAGTTAGCTCTGGGAAATCGAGCTTACTAATGGGGAACGAATTCGGGAACGATGAGCGTTTGATCGTTTGATCGAC
>LQRL01001091.1:17788-37922 GCA_001703475.1 Hydroides elegans
GGCAAGGTTATTTTGGAAATTTTCGAAAAAATGTAATTTTGGCGATTTTTTGAAGTTTTGGACTTAGTCGTTTTCCGTGATAGTTTTGTCCAGGCGATTTATCAGTTACTGTTCACTGTAGGTGGATGAAACACCACAGCTGGATAGAATATATACCAAAGCTGTGCCTCGCAAGGTTATTTTTGAAATTTTCGAAGAAATGTAATTTTGGCGATTTTTTGAAGTTTTGGACTTAGTCGTTTTCCATGATAGTTTTGTCCAGGCGATTTTTCAGTTACTGTTTACTGCAGGTGGATGAAACACCACAGCTGGATAGAATATATACCACAGCTGTGCCTCGCAAGGTTATTTTTGAAATTTTTGAAAAAAAGTAATTTTGGCGATTTTTTGAAGTTTCGGACTTTTCCGTAAAAAACAATGTCGACCACATGTGTGCTCCCCGTAGTGGGCTCGAACTCACGCCGTCTGGTCAGTGCTATTTTTCACTCGTTCCAGCCATGTGTCAACCACTATATCCATTCGGCCACGCCGGGATAATGTACACTACCAATGATATCTCAACTTTATTGAACCTATTTTGGCAATATTCTAATGTGAAAGTAAATGTACTCTTTATCGAATTATCCGAAAAACGGAATTGTTGTGGTTTTTGTTAGGGTAGGCATGTTAGACCAATGATACCCTAGCCAATGCAAGCTATTTGACGATTGATATCATTTTTCCTCCATGCAATTAATGTTTAAATTTTTCTGGCAAGCCATCAATTGTTACTAATATAATCACATGCTTACGTTTGGTCGTCTTGTGAGATTTTGTTTTACGTTTGAAGAGAAGGACTTGGCATTTTAAACATCTTGACACCTTTTCGATGTCGCAAAAGTAATACATTTTAAACAGTTTGTATAGAAAAAAAAGAAGAATGGCTTCCCGTATGGCCAGGTGCTGCTCCCCGTGTGACGAGGTCCAAAGTCGGGGCGGGGGATATGCAATCCACGATTGTCTTGTTTGAATAAATATCACAGTTAAATGAAATCTATGTCATATGATTGTATTGTTGGTAATTAAAGATTGACGTAAAGTGTGATCATGAGTGTTTTGTATATTACTAAATAAACATTTAATCACCAAATTTGGTTTCCTTTTGAAAATAATTTTCTTGCAAATTAATACTGGAATACCTCAGATTGTATGATAAAAATGAAAAGCTTATATATATATATCAAGATTGAAATTCTATTTTATTTCTACCTATCCATGTGCTGTTAAAAGGTGCAATCGTTAAAGCGATTCTAAAACAAATGTTAAATGTTAAACGCAATTGCAAATGCAGTTTAATAATGTTGTAGCTATGTAAAGCTAAAAGAAGTAACACATTTCTTTGCAATCTCGTATGTATTATAGCATGCATTATGCATTGTACCATAGGGAGGGGCTATTGATTTTATACCTATGCTAACAAACAGGCAACCAATGTGCATATTTTACGAACGATATTACAGGTAAATGTAGTGCAGCATTGAAAAGAATGAAATGAAATAAATCAAAAAGCAAAGTGGGAAGTAGGTCTATGGCCATATCCTGTAATGTTCCCATTTAATCCGTTTAGACGGCTTAAATCGCTATGATGCGTATATGAGAAATTAACTGTATAGGGACGGATACAGGATATAGCAGAAAGTAGACTAATTACTAAACACAAACGTCACAGGCTCGTTGCATACAAAGGCGTTTCTTAACCACTCAAATAGGGAAGCTGATATTTTTAGTGCAGTTGTTTAAAAATATTGGATAAGATTATTTGTGCACTCCACACAAATGCAAATGTACATTTTTGTTATTGTCATCAAAACAATATGGATAACGTTTCGTTGATAGCAACTTAATACATATATGATAACACAATATAAAATAAACCTCACAACATGGGTCAATCAAATGACAAACCCAAGGATAACGACACTCGTGTTTACATCGGCGATTTACACCGGAAAAAGAAAAATCGCGGCGTTTACTACAATGTATCCGTATTCCTACGTCAACATACCGATCCCACATGGGCTGCAAAAGTGGATAATTTCACCCGGTTATTAGACGATAAAGTGCATATAGACCCGAATCACCCGAAATACGCGCATATCTATAACGGCATTGATACGATTATAACGCGAATTGTGGAGCGATTAATTGCAATTAATCCGCGGATTTTCCAGGGCGCTATATTGCATCAAACCGGTAGTGCGTCATCAAATGTTAAAGTGGGTTTGCCACACGAAGCCGATTATATCATCGAACTACCCGAACACAGCCAACCAGCCTACTTGAAACTCAACGTGAAACTGTTCAACGAAATCATCGAAAACATCATTAACACAGAAAGTAGAGCACTCCTGGCGGGTCTAGACCACTGGAAAATCAACGGTCACTATAGACATAGTACTGTCGGGTTATGCCTTATAATGCAATGTCCCTCTGTGGCAGGCCGGGCAGATTCGGAGTTAGCGGGAGTTACCGTTGATATTGTTCCGGTTTTCCCGGTCTACGCCGAGACAGATGGGGTGGAATTCACGCCGAAGGCCAAAGCTTATTTATCCAGGGGCCTGGGGCAATACATACAAAGTGACAAGGTAAGCACGCACAAAGTGTTATTCAAACATTTAATGTAAGTTGTTTTGGCGGTAACAAATACTGCATTTATTTTATTTGTATATACATTTAGCATTTGTTATGCTCTACTTAGGTCAAAAGGCATTTATTTAAGCGAGATGTTGGAATGCGTATTATGGGTATGTTTCCGTAGTTAAATTCGGTTTAACGTGCATATCTGTTGCACTTCATTTTGTATCATATACATGTACATGTATATAGTTTTATTGACCAAAGTGACTCAATGAAAAGGTTTAACTTGTTTTTTTTTTCATATTTTAGGTATTTCAACTAATTGGCAAGTGGGGTGTGGATACAGGCGTGATAGAAAACGCGATCCTGCGAGATTTATCGCTCGAACAGAAACGCGCTTTTCGCGTCGTCAAATATCTTCTACAAACTTTTATAATTCGCTACGAAGTGTTTGAATTCGCTGACGAAAGCCTGAATGAGGATGCCGTGCTAAAACTGTATGGATTTAAACCAATCATACGGAGTTACTGGTTGAGAATGCTATTGTTCTCTTTGCTTCAATCCATACACGGTTCCGAAGAAGCAGAACGCTTAAACCATAGCGGTTTACTGGCTATGTGTCTGTTAGACATGGTAAAATATTGCAAGGATTTGATGGATACTGAGTTAAAATGGGATTCCATAGATTTGCCACATCCACTGATTAAAAACATGAAAGGCGTTGAAATGGAATTTCCGGAATTCTTCTTATCGTGCCACGCGGATTGGGTTATGGAATTCTTTGTTAAGGATGATCCCAAAGCCTTTATTGCTGATTGCAATTTAATCAATGGCCAAAATACGCCCTTGAATATTAAGTATCCCAGGGCGCGGGTAGATCCTATGTTTTTAGATTCAGACTCAGATAGTGATTCAGATTGGGAGTCTCCAGTTATTGCGCAATTGCGCAGGGAAGTCTATTATGGAACTATAAGGGACAGGTTTTCATAACATGAGACGTGATTTGCATGTCTACAATGACATTAAATATGCAAATGCATGTATGTATATGTTATAATGTATCAAGCTTAATTAAACGCAACCTCTCAAACAAGGGCAGACACTTGCGGCTGAAGAAATATAAAACAGATTCAGCGATATTGGTTTTAAAATTCTGCTAACGTTATATTTTTCTTTGAATGACGCAGGACTTAATTTATAATATTATATTGTGGGACTTAAGTACCATTTGAGCGAATCTATAAAAATCATAAGCAAAGATTATCCAAAGGCCTTTATTAAAGAGTATCTAAAGGCGCGGAAAGATCCCATGTTTTTAGACTCGGATTCAGACAGTGATTGGGAGTCACCAGTTATTGCGCAATTGCGTAGGGATATCTATTATGGAACTATAAGGGACAGGTTTTCCTAACATAAGACGTGAATTGAGTGAATTGCATGTCTATAATGTAATTAAACATATACATGCACATGCATATATGTATATGTTATAATATGTTAAGCTTAATCAAACAGATCCTGTTAAACAAGGGCAGACACATGCGGTTTTTGCGAAGCAAATTCTGAAGAAATATAGAAAACAAATCCAGCGATATTGGTTTTAAAATTCTACTTACGTTATATTTTTCTTTGAATTTCGCAGGACTTAATTTATAACATTCTATTGTGGGACTTAATAACCGTAAGAGCAAGCATACAAAAATCATAAGCAAATATGACCCAAAGGCCTTTATTAAAGAGTGAAACTAAATATATGGCCAAAACACGCCCTTGATTATAAAGTATCCGAGGGCGCGGAAGGATCCTATGTTCGACTACGATTTAGATAGAGATTGGGAATCTCCAGTTCTTGCGCAATTGCGAAGAGAAGTCTATTATGGTACTATAAGGGACAGGTTTTCATAAAATGAGACGTGAATTGCATTATGCTGATACAATACCTTGGACAGTTTGGCTGTCTTTCAAATGTTCATTTATATCATAATTATCAGCATTATACCAAATAAAAAGACTTTTCACATCTCGTAAAGATGGATACTTACAGATAACATATACACATGTCCATCTATATCTAAATTGACTCGTGTAGAATTCATACGACATTCTATGAGTAAAGTATCAAATTAATTCCTTGTTATTGTGTTAAGCCTGTATTAAACGATTTATTGCATAAGAGTAAAATGCATTTTGAATGATCAACTATACATCATATATCAAACGTTACTTTGATTTCAAAACTTAATACTTGACTACTGTCAATATCAATTCAATTATGTCAATAAATACATTTAATGAAACTATGTTTTTTTCTTTTTCATTTTGTATGTTTTAACAATTATTCTTCTGGTACTTGCAAAGCTGTGGCTATCAAGATAAATAGAATTACAATGATATGGCCGCTATACTAATACTATAAATCTTTAAAAAAAAATACTTATTTGTGTACATGCAATATCTCCTTAATTATCTACAGCTATTTATATTTCAATATAATACATGTTCAGGCGACATGACTTCAATTTACTGTTTTAAATAATTAAGCACTTTCCATCAAAACACATCTTTTTACCACAGTATACATGTATATTTTCAGTCTATTCGCAAATTACATTTCAAGCAAAAAATATTTAAAAACAAACATTGTGCAATATCACACTTTTATAACATCCGATTTTTATTTGAAAGCAGAGAATTAGTAATCTAAATGTACATAAGTTCTGTCTCCTTCTTGAATCACAGCTTAGTTATGGCTTGTGCATTGACACGCCATCCCTTGATAAATCGAACCAGTTTTCGCGCTTCAAAAGTCTTAAATTGAAATTCATCGACAAACATTTGTTCATCCGTCAAGGTCGATAAAAGGTCACCGTCTATATCCTGATCTAAAAATGCGTCGCCATATTTACCCAACTTCAAGGCCAAAAGACAATCAACCACTTCGTATTTGGAGAGCGGGGTCAAATCTATAGGAAAGGAGGATAAATCCAGTGGTGAACTATGACCTAGTTCTGGTCCCTTTGAATTGTGGTCTTTGTCTGGAGTTTTGTTCGAATCTGCTTGTTTACTGCTTTGTGGATGTGCTTTTCTTGTTGTGGCGGGACTAGTTTTTGTACTATCTGTTACGGTATCATGTATTGTTGCTATCGGTTTCTTATCGCGTTTTGGATGTGACGATACTTTAGGTTTTGTAGGCGGTACTTGCGATACTTTGGGTTTTTCAGGCGGTTCTTGTGATACTTTAGGTTTCGCAGACGGTACTTGTGATATTGTGGGTACCGCAACATATTCATAGGCATCATCGTCATCATCAGTACTGGTATCGTGTTTATCTTCAGTACCCGATGTACTGAATACTAACGTTTCTTTACGATCAGTATCATCAACAATAGTGTATTTGGAATCCGGTCTATACTTGGTCATGGGTGCTACGGTTTGAACCAGGATGGGATGTTCCACGTTGATATACTTTCCATCTGCACGCTGGCTGCGCTCGATTGATTTCTGTGGCCTCGGTTTTGGTTTTGGTGGCAATTTCGGCTGCGCGTCTGTGGATTCGGTTTTTGTTGATTTGGAGACGGAGGGGTTTCTCTTGGGGGCAGGCTGCTCCTTGGGGTCAGAGGAACTTTCTAGCTTTGGTGGCTCTGGAACGATTCTGCAACATGAATAGAATCATATAAAGAGCTAGATGTTTAAAATGTTAATAAGACTTGAACCTATAATAAATCAGCATGTTTATTTGAGGGATATGCATAAAAAATCTATGTTTTGAAGATTGATTTGATATGTCATATTCATAGATCTTAGTAAAATATAATCTTCCTAGAACATAAGTACTGTGCACTTTGAAGCATGAGCTACAAGTTTTTTTGTTGCAATTCGAATACACTCGGATCACTAAAAAAATGGGTTAACTAATGCTTGCAACAAATTCATTTTTTGTTTTAAAAGCTGGAACTCGTTATAGCTATCGCTTTTCGTTTGCACCATTTTTTTTATACCTCCGCATGTTCTTGCCTTGAAGTGACCCCGGCCGAGGTGGCCTGGCTGGCACTTCCGGTCCAGATGAAACTGTTGACAGTTTGTGTTGCTTCGCTGATTCCTTCTGTTTTCGTACGTCACTGGCCTTTTGTTAAAATGGGGTACAATTGATAACATATGATATATATATAATATGAGCACGGGTGCTTTAAGTGTGAAAGTCACTTCTGGTAATTTGATGTACCCCCTTTCATATGCAGTCAAATTTTATAAATATTCTTCTAATTGTTGATATTCATGTTATGCACTTTTTATTGTGTCAACAGATTATACATAATATACAACAGACAAACTGAAAATTTTTCAGAGTTGTATGAAGACATAGGCAGCTTTAAAAAATACTATCTTGAAATTACCAGCATGTGTGTATTCTAGACTATTCTTATATACAGAATCTATACAGTCTATAGATTCTACCTGTTTGCAAGTGATGTAATGACGGGGTTCAATATACTCATAGTCACTCAGGTGTTTGATTTTGCCATCATAAAGCATTATTTCTAAAATTAAAAAATAAAGATTTATACACGATAAGGTGAAAAAGCATCATGGAAATAGTTTTCTTATTACACCCGTTGTCTTTTTCTATGATGTGTACTTCTTTGCATCAATGGCTTCAGCAATACTGAAAGCACGAATTTGCTGTTCTAAATTGAAAGACAAAAGTAACTAAAAAAAATTAAGATAGATATACACACTGCATTTGTATAAACAATGTTTTACCGACTATCTAAAATTTCATCTTTTAATATTATTGAAACCAATAGATGTTGTCCCAATACACATATGAAATTCAACACAAACCTGGATTTCCGACGGGCTCGACACAATGAAACGACGTGGCTTCAACATGAAGGTTGGCCAGAATCTGGTCGAAATAGTCTTTATTGGTCGTTTTCCTGACACCTTTTGCCTGGGCGACTTTGATGTCCACAAAGACAGGGATGCTGACTTTGCTTTGGTGTACATGGCCTTAAAGGATAAAAAACATTACTCTCAATATCAAAATTCAAAAGAATGTTAGTATGTCTCTATATTTTTTTCTAAAATTGTGTTTATACAGTTAAAATATAAAAAAAAACACTTCCGATTTGACAACTGAAACGAATAAACGAATACGAATAAACAAATAAACGAATACGCACAAACGAATAAACGAATACAAATAAACGATTACTTACGAATAAACGAATGCTTACGAACAAACGATAGCTTATGATAGCTTACGAATAAACGATGGCTTACGAATAAACGAGTGCTCACGATAGCTTACGATAGCTTACAAATAAACGAATGTTTAAGAATAAACAATTGCTTACGATAGCTTACAATAGCTTACGATAGCTTACGAATAAACGATTTGCTTACGATAGCTTACGATAGCTTACGAATAAACGAATGCTTACGAATAAACGAAAGCATACGCATAAACGAGAAACGAATAAACGAATAGACGAATACGAATAAACGAATACGAATAATTTTGCTTCCGATAGTCAAATTGGAAGTGGTTTAAACTGTATATATTTTTTCATAAACGTATAACATTATTTTCCGATATTATATTTATTTTTCGCGATGCCATATTGGTATGAATAATCAAAGCGCTTGTCCTATAATAATATGAAATTAAGTACATATCATTTCCTATTCGGTCAGATGGCCGAAGAATTGAGATAAAGCCCTACTTTAGGACCATAAACCAATTCCGGTCGTTTTGTTCGTCACGGACGTGCAAATGACGCAGCACTGACGTCGCGCCCGAGCCGTTCGTAAAAAGGACGTTCGTAAAATCTTTATATGAACTTCTTATACTAACCATGGTTAACAGGCACTGCTACCAGGAATATATCATCATAATCTCCCTGAACACGAAGTTCCTCGAAAAATACGGTCTTCTGGGCTTCTGCACCAACGCTACACGCAAAGGATACCTGAAGTATAGTTATAAGACACTCATATAGGGCGCGCGTTCACACAAACAAAAAATGATCACAAATAACAACTCGAAAACCGAAAACCAAAAGTTAAAAAGCCACATTTGTATTAAAAAACATAGCAATTTATCACTTCTCTTAATGCAAAAATAAGTGCGCGTTTAAGCATTATTTGCGAGGTGGTTTTGCGTGATCGAGGCTTTAAGGACGTGGCCACAGTAAACCATTGAGTTGATTTGTATATCGTTTATTCGCTTATCGCTTATGCATCTATTTGATAAAGTGTACCAGGTTGAGATAAAACAGCATGAATATAATGATTTATTGTAAGTATATGCAAGGGTATGTTGATGTATATATCAACTGTTTTGACTTAATTTTCTTTTTAAGTTTAAAAAAGTCACTTAGTTCATTAGTGCATGGAGCCCTTTAAATAAATACCTGCATTTATGAGACAAATAACTCTAACAATTTGCAGTTTTAATGTTTTTGTTAAGAATGAAAACAAAAATTAAATACCTGATCTGATGCATATGGCACAATGACAAGATTGTCTTCTTCATCTTCATAATCGTATTTCTTTATTATGGACTCTAGGCTTTCGGGATGTTGATCTGACACAAAAAATGAATCGAAAATAAAAATTCAAGATTTTTGTTTGATTCTACAATATCACAAAAATAATTATTTTTGTGATATTGTAGAATCAAACAAAAATCTTCTTTTGCGTGTTGAGAACGCGGCGTATTGAAAGCAGTTTGTTTAAAAGATCGGAGTGATTAGTTTCCTTACGCTAAGTTTTCTATGGATATAATATGCATGCATTTTGTGTGTCACAAAATTTAAGCATCGGTCTGGATCTTTTATAAGGTTTGTCTCTTGAAGTATTTTTGTTAAAACTATATCATATGGCCTAAAGTCCTGATATCATTTGAAGCTTTTTCGCGTTTTCCCATTACACAAATTTTTAGATGAATATTTGACGGAAACTTAAGCCATTTCCTAAATTCTATTTTAGGAAGTGACTTTATTTTGTTTAAAGTAGCATTTCACATTTGGTCATTTTATGTTGGTGTTGTCATGTTTTTTTTTAATATATGCTCATCTTCTTTTTTCTCAACAAAAAATCTCGGAAACAGCGTCATTGTAACGTTGTTATCTGAATACAGAAAACAATTTCAGTCATAACGTGGATTTTTAAGACGCTGTGCCGCAACTTCATATTTTTACGTATATTTGACAAAGCCACGCGTGGCATATCAGTTTTCTTTTGAAATTGACATTGATATATAGCAGATAACAATGGGAAAATAAGATAATATGTCTAAAAAAATTGTTCAATTGATTATACCTTCATCCTCCGCAACAACAAAGTCGAGTGGATAATCGATCGGGATGCTCAAAGATAAGTCGTTCTGGGTTTGAACCACCACACGTTTTTGGCGTTTCACGTCCGTCACAATATAAATCTGAAATCAATATGAAACTGAAATTAGGTCCTGGGTACATGGCAATAGTTTCGCATAACACACCGTTTTTTTTCCTATTGGACTCTCAAAACCGCATCTAGCTTTTCTAAACACAGCGGGTGGATTTTACAGACATAGTTCGAACTAGGTTTGGTCGAAACCTGGTCAAAACCTCATTAAAACTGATGTCGAGACTTGGTATTGATTTCACAGACTCGGTCTCGATTGCATGCAACTTTTGCCTTTGATAATTTGACCAACATTTGAAAATTTGTGGAACTTCTAAATTTTACTTCAAACGTTTTTATTCTTTGGATAAATAGAATTATAAATCCATTTCAGACCATAAAATTCTATATTTAACCAATATATTATCGACCATAAAACATAACGCGAAACCATGGTTTCTTCAAACCATGTTCTAAAACGAATCTTACAGCTGACGTAGTTACTTCAGACCTAGTCATAATGAGCTCTTAAATTAATAAAGAGAAAGGGTGTGTGCAAGAGGTTACCAAACCAATTCACCATAATATTTGAAAAGAATATCAAATGACTTAAACGCGTCATTTTACCACAAGAATGAATAAGAAAACCGATATTCATCGATATGCGTAATTTGCCTAAATACATGTATAATCAAATTTAAGTTTCCCGAAAAAAGGGTCGGGAACTTATTATTTAGCAAGATTTGCACAAACTCCTTGAATAGTTAATAGAAAAATCAATATACAAACTATCAATAGAACCCAATGACCCTAGAATGTTTGTTAGTTATTGTTTTGTTAAAGTACCGATGTCCAATTTCTATTAATAGATGCTAAGTCAACAAGGTGCGACTATATTTGACAAATATATTTTGAATAGAGCTCAAGATGATTGCAAAATATCATCAAAAATACCAATCTCTTAGTTCTAGATCTTCCTTTGATTTGACCGGGAACTTATACTTGAGAGTTGATAACATATATCCTGTCCACTAATATAGATTTGTAAAATTCTATTTAACTTTAACACCTCAATCAAACTAAATATTTTGCTTTCCTTTTGGGCTAGACTAAGAAGAAAAAGAGGCCTTGGGTTATTGTGGCGAAGGTTGGATGATGTGCCAAATAGCGAGGAATAAGCGCTTTTACAGGTGCATAGGGTTATAGACCAAAAGCCCCACTCGCCTCCCCCTTGGCGAAAAGCCCACACACCCAGCCAAAATACCCCATTACGTTAGCTCATCTTTTAATACTGTTCTTGCAGTGTCGACTTACGTTACCGCCATAAATGACGTCACAACAACGTCAAACGTCACGTCAACGTTACGTCAAACTTTCAATGTAATTGTGACGTCAACGTTACATCAAATTGTCAGCATAAGTTCGACGTCATCATGACGTCATTGAGACATATTGTTATGAGGTCATTTTCCATTGATGGACGTCGTGACGTAAACGTCTTCGTAATATTTACCAAGTTACGAATGACGTCATCAAAGTATGTATCAAAGACGTCATGATGACGTTGAAATAACGTTGATAGTTTGTCATAACATTGACGTCACACTTTGACGTTTCCATTACGTTATTTGGCAGTAACGTAAGTCGACGCAACAAGGACAGTATTAAAAGATTTGCATACCAGAAAGGGGCTTTTCGCCTAGTCTGCACATTGGTGGGGTTGGGGGGCTTTCCGCGGCTTGAACGTCTTTAAGCCTTAACGTCACAATATAACGTTGTTGTTGCGTCTTTTTCAGAATAGCTGTTATCTGATTTGACTAGGTGCGCATTAAACATGAATTTACGTGAGTGGGATTTCGAATAATTATAACATGCTGGTAAAATATATTTTTATTTTACCATATTCTTTTTAAAATACTAGACTATGATTTTGTAGCAACGCGTTTCATATTTGAACAATGCTTTACATTAAACAACACGCAGATTTCAGAAATATACATAAACAAACAATGGTTTACAATCCGAAACCTACCCCCTAGCAGGTTTGTGTTTTGACCGACTCAGACTGCATATAGACTCTAAGGCCCTTGTTTAGTGTAATTTCAAACATAAACTAATGTTGTGAAATGTCGTTATTGTACCTAAGATGCCGTAACAAATAAATCCAATGAACGAATAAAACTGCATTTATTGCTCGCATTGATATGAGAATACGTCATTCTGTTCAATTAAAATGCCACAAATTATATTATTAGCATATTAATATCTTAAACTTATGTTTCATACATGTAGTTAAAATATCAGTCGATAATATAGGACACAACGGCAAATTTGTAGAGGGATCTTCACAGTTTGTAATAGCAAATCATGAGAACCAATAAAATGCCAAACACTACAAAAAAATTGATAGGGTAGCATGGAAAACCCGTCGTCGAATGAAATCAAACATTCAACATGGCAAATAATTCAAAGGTTTATTTATTCATGGGCGTCTAAGGGACCGTTTCGCACCAAGTTTAAATAGTCAAGGAACTACATAACAATCTATATGTAACTATCCTCGTCATCATTGCTCTCTATAACCGATCGCTTTCTGTGTTATCGCTATCACTAAGTTTATTAAACTTTACCCTATATCAAGCCAATAAAACACTCCATTGAATAACTCCATTTTGGATCCATCATTTAGATATAAAGCGTTGCCTAGCAACGTGACATTGATGGACAAGCTAAGTCTACTTTAGGTATCTATATTTAGCCATTTAACAACTAGCTAGCGGCTTGACTGTTTGTCGAATTGGACTCTTATGTCTGTCGAATTGGACAAACTGTTGGTGAGATCCACATTTTTCTGAAAGATCATTCCTCGTCTGATATTTAACATAACAAGCTGAATAACATCGATAAATATATTCATAATCAAATGCTCAATATGATCTTGTCAACTAAATAAAGCAAGTTTTGTATGTACCATTTCCCAGGTCTAAATACTCAATATTATCTTGTCAAATAAATAAAGCAAGTTTTTTTATGTACGATTTCCCAGGTCTAAATGATAATACTGTATACATGTATATCCCTAATTTATATCAAATGTTGAGTTGACCCCGCATGAAGTGTTTTGTTTGTGCTGTTTAACAATCTAAATAGAATCATTGCAGGTGATAGAATCTATGCATAAAGAACAATGGCAAATTAACATGCGTTTTGTTCATTAAGTGCTGATAAAAAAATTCTAAGAATTAAATAAAAGTAATGGACATGTGTGGCAAAATTCAAGAAAAAATATTGCGTTTACAGTTTTAAAAAAAGATTGAAAAATAAAAAAGTTATTCGAGAAATAAGTGATTTGTTGGAAAAGGACATTGTGCGATTTGGCCGATATTCATACCCAAAATATGATGATTTCTAAAATATATCAATCCGTATGTTTGTGTATAAATTTCGAAAAACTATTATATCAGTGTTATCTCAGTGAAATATCTAGCGGCTTGATCACTCGTTTCATATAGAAAAGTGATAACTTATATACCCACCCAAGGAGCAGTTGATTTTATCACAATTTATTATTTTATCACGATATTTATTAGTTTATTGTAACTATTAATGTTATCATTTTTTAAACGTTTGACGCAATATATAGTAGTAATTCATAATTCATCATGATAGATTTGATTTTGGGACGGTTTGAAAAAAATATACTGCATTTTGTTGCGAAATTCAATATTTCAGTAGTCTAATATATTGCTCGAAAATGGTAGGAAAAGTTCAATTTTGGTCAAGGCCGCATTCGACCTCAAAGCTCGTTTTCACATATATGTTTTATATTTATATGATCTTTTATATATGTAAAATTCAGCGTGGGGGTCGAATGCGGCCTTGACCAAACGTGAAATACATCTTCTCAAATTGGATAAATTCGAACGATTTTTGCAAAAAACACCCTGCTACCAGATATCGTATCGGCTTACTCAGTTAAATTTTGTTGTAAATATGCTATTGACTCAGCTCTAAACGATACACTAAGTAATGTTGATGATACTTTTCTTGAAACCAGTTCTTTAAAATTATTTTACGAACACCCCCCAAAATCCAAATGAAATTCATCCGAGTGTTTTAAGGGCGTGTTATTTGGAAAGCATGTGGAATAGAAAATTAAGACCGATTATTTAAAATTATTTAAGAAATTCCACAATTTATTTTTGAATGCCTGATTATGAGCTTTGGGGTATTTTTCCTTATATAAGTCGCACATAGTCCTTTTGTATGGTTTAATAGGTAATTTCGTTGATTACATTGTTTGACCCGATAACGATTGAAACGAGGTCTGACGAAACTATGAAAACGTGGTGTAGACGGGGTTCGAAACTGTTGTTTGGACTTGGTCTGCCACGAGGCTGTGAAATCCACACAGCAAGTTTGTTTGGCCCAAGTAAAAGAAATTGTGTTTGAACCACCACACGCTTTTGTCGCTTCACGTCGGTCACAATATAAATCTATTGAGAAACGATTTTAAAAAGTGTTAATGGCCTGGTCAAACTGGAGGCGTTTCTGGCTTTTCTTCAAACCATTATCAAACTATTTATAAAAAACAAGCGTTTTGTCACGTTTCTGTTTCTCATCAGTAAAACATAAAACGAAAGGCTTCTTATGAAAAAATCAAGAAAAGCTTCGAAAAGTTCAAGGCTCCTTAAACCATTTTGAAACAAATCAAGTGAATTCGGATTCCTTAAAGGAAAAGCATTTATAAAACATGTTTTTTTTATTTGAAATACTCGACAAGACTTCTTGTGTGACCAGAAGGTTATCGATGAAATATACGTTGTATAAAACCGATGGAATCGATAATTCATTATTAGACTCTCATGATGATTTTACCACAGCATATATAAGAAATATAGTTGTAAAAAAGTAGCAATAAAATCAATCACACGAGATAATCAACAATCACTATTGAAATATGACATATGTTCATCTCGAAACGTTATCTCAATTACAGTGACCGTTTTGTTTTGCAAACTGATAAACTTGATGTCATGCAAAAAAAAGCTTTTGCATTTATTTTTACACTTTACCTTTTATTCATATTAGTTTAAAAATATATCCTTGAAACAAAGCAAAATATGAAATTATATTTTTTTACGTAAGACATTTATGCGTTTTGTAAGATTAACATTATGAACCGATATAATATGTTTCAAACACAGCGCTTATAATAATTATATAATAATTAGCGCAAAACTTATTCTTTGATTTTCAAAAGGCAAAAGAAAATACTTTTAAAATATCAATTTACAAAATGTCATTTACAACTGGTATATAAGTTCTATATTGAATGAGAATATTTTGATTTAAATGCACCAAGGTGTCGAACACGCTCATGGCCTTTCGGAATAGAATAGTGATTGTTTATATCAATATGTTCACCCGGAATAGTCCCAAAAAAGCTAGAAAGCCTGTTTGTTATGTTTTACACCAATTTCAACTCAAGAAAATATGCTCCTAATTTGTTTGTTTGAATAAAGGCCTGGCCACACGGGAAGCTTCTTCCAGCTTTTTTTCCTAACAAACCTTTTCTCTCATATTTTCTTTTTATGACTTAAACATTTTTTTAAAAAGCTTGTTGCGGTCGCAGGCGTGTTTGTGGCCACACGGCAAGCTGTCTTAGTTAAACAATAGATATTTGCCCTTCGAACCAATGTCAACCAAAGGAAATGCTTGACGATTTTTGTTGAAAAACCGAGCCGCGTTTTCAAAAAACGCACCACGCTTTTTAAAACGCACCAAGCTTTTTAAAACGCATGAAGATTTTTTGTCCCTTTAAGAATTTTTATGTTAGAAAATTATCCGTGAACGCTTATCATTAAAACATTTCTCATGTTTGATTATAAATCCATACATAGGCTATGACCTATATTTGTTGTATGCATAGCTAAATATTTTCCAATGTTTCAACGTCGATCGATCGATTCTACATTATCTAGTCTACTATCTTGTACAGATCTATCATAGACGTTTGATGCAGTGTAAATCAACATATAAACATATTGATATAAACAATCACTATTCTATTCCGAAAGGCCATGCGCGTGTTCGACACCTTGGTTCATTTAAATCAAAATATTCTCATTCAATATAGAACTTATATACCAGTTGTATACAACACCTTAATTGGTTTATACATGTATGTACCAACAAAGCAGTGCATACTTGTGCGAATTGTTCATAGAACCTATAGTTTCAAGGCTGTAGATGCTAGCAAAGATGTTTTATAGATTCTATTGATTCATAGTAGCACTCTAGGGATCTACTAAAACAAACCAAAAAAGAGAAACGGAAAAATGGTTAATTTTGTGCGGGAAAATTCTACATTCTCTTTTATGACACAAAAATAAAGAGATTTGGTGACAAACTTATTAACAGGAGATAACCAGTTTTACAGATAAGCAAATTAGAGGGAATTAACCTTAAGAAAATAAAGGGGAAGGTTCTTTCGATGCTCTGTATATTTGCAAAATTTGAGATATACATTTTACCATCGGAAATCCGAATGAATTAACCAATGCAATTGACTTGCAGTTGTTTTAAAAAGGCGAGGACATGAATTTAAGACAAATGTATTTTGGCAGATTTCATAGATCTTTGTCGTTGTTCGAGATTTAATACAAGGGAGCCTATGTGCAAATGAGAAGCTATGTACAAATGAAACAAATCTAAAGCTTATTATATCTCAAATAAAGTATGATACCACACTGATTTTCGACTAAGAATGTAATATAGGAGCATATAAATATATTCTGACAACATAAATATCGTATTTCGAATAATTTGATACAACATCTGATTTTAGAAATCATACATATTTATACATAGGTAAATATACACATAGCTTCCCTTGTAGGAGCCTATTCTCTAGTCAAAAAGCTCGACGCCTGTCTTATGGCCACAAAAACGCTTGAAGCTTGTAAAAACGCCCGAAACTTGACAAAAAAGCTGGAAAAGGCTTCCCGTGTGGCCAGACCCTTATGCCTTTTTATTTCTTAAATTGAACTTTGTACAAAATCATAATATACACGCTTTCGAGCTCTTCTGGACCTATTTCAAATGAACGCGCCTTTATTCAATTAATTTTTAAATTCAAAATTATTTCTAATTACCTGGTCTTTGCTGATATCCAAAAGTTCATCGACCCCACAGTAACCTTGAGTGACATTCACCAAAACCGGAAGTTTGTCTTCGAAATTGCGCACAAAATGCTTCAAACTGTAGGTTTGACGCGACCAAAGGAAATCATCGTCATCCGCCATCTAAAAAAAAGAAGGTACAGTCTCCAAAAACAACACTCATCATGGGCTCATGGTGACCTAAAAATAACTCATATGAGGTCATCAGAAGGTCATTGTGAGGTTTTGTGTAGACCGGAAGGGCAGCCAACGAGCTAATTTTTAATTGTTATTTATGAGCATTGCTAAAAGGAGTACAAATCTTACAATTAACATAAATGATTGTTACAGAAAGGTTATCCTATGTGTGTAGAAAGCTGACCTCATTAAGCTTATCTGGGAACTAGAATCTGGAGAGGATCACCTTTTGCGAACAAAATTAGAAAAAAAATCCGATCGGTTCAGTTTTAAAAGCAAACAAAGTTTGCAGATATATAGTAAGTTTTTGTTTAACCCTAACATGCGTCAAACTGTATGTTTGGCGCGATCATTGAAAATCATTGTCATCCGCCATCTACAAAACCAATGCGAGAAAACGGTATCTGGTTGAAAAGTTCCCTGTTATAAATGTCCCCTGTTAAAAGAGGCCCGGACAAAAAAGACCCGATTTTGGCAACATGGAAAAAAACAGAATTTGAATGTTAAATAGAATATTGCGTTCTATTATTTGATACAACGATGAACTATGATTTTAGAATTTTATAGTTTTGATATGCACTGATTTATAAAGAAAAATAAATACTTCAAAAATAAATTTTGCCCGGGAACTTAATGTATTATGTTGCCACAATTGTTATATTATGTCCAGGGTCTACATGCATATGTCCTGGGACTTTTAAAAGGTATTTAAATATGACCCGTCTCGCTAAACCAGAACGGTCGGACGTACTTCCGTTTGTGCTCATGAACGTTTTTTGGACGTCCTTTGTTGTCTTGGTGGTGAAATCGACGTGAGAAAGACGATCACCTAACCTCAGGACGTCCGAAAAACGTTGACATGGCCAAACCTTGTAACGTTCTTTCGACTTAACGTCCAAATGTGGAACCCTACGCATAACCTTTGTCAAGTGGGAAGTCAAAGCATATATGAGTAGAGTATGCGCCGTGTAATTGGAAGGATTGAATATGAACGATGAGGGGAGTTGGAGATTTGGCTTTTGCTCTTGACATTTTACATGAAAGTACAATGGTTTCTTTTTCAGTCTAACCAATTGGAATTTACTTTTCGCACTTTTATAAAAAAATGTTCATGAGGCTACGGATGGATGATTTGTTTGTGATTTGGTAATTTATTCATAATCATGTTGTTCCCATGATCTTGAATACTCGTTTTACAACGTTTTAGGTTATTGAATCGATTTCTGTAATTCAAGCTTATGCGATAATTACATATAATAAGCGATTCTGAATCACGAATCGCGATTTCTACTGTTTATTTACGGTGTTATCATATCGGCCCTTCCAGTGAAAACAGTGAGAATCGCTACCTAAACGTTTTTTAATGCAATCAGGGCCTAACTCTGACTAAAATTAATTGATAAACTTGATGACTGCTAATGCAATAAATAACAATACACAGGCAAACGAATACCCACCTTTTAGCATGTATGTTGCATGTTTGTTCCATGTATATGTCAAATATTGTTTATTATTTGAATGTTGGGTTAAATTCAGCCTCACCGCATTTGTATTTCATTTCGTTTTATCAGATTGTATATCACATGATTAAAAATCCAGGAACATAAAATACAGTTTTCCATAAAATCAGGACACCACTTATTTTATGGATATTTTTCTTGGGCATAAAATAACTTATGTGATGGTTTTGACTATTGAAAGCTGATACTCGAGTCTTATCTATATACTGTATGTTTTTATTAATTAACATAACGATCATCTGATATACTTGTTAGTATCGCTTATAGATACTTGAAGTCATCATTGATTCATCATTGTCATGTAGTTTAATTTCGCTCGAAGTCTAATATTAAGTTTGCAAAAAGCAAATTACGTCCTTGTGATGATATCACGTAGATTTTTTTTTCTATTTTTGCTTGCTCGGACAATGCAATCAACCTATGGTCAAGACTCAACTGATAATAAGTGAAGGGCTCCGTGCAGCAATGCGTTTAGTCGACTTAACACGTTTCGCAAAAAAAAATGTATTGCGAAGTGTCACATGATCATGGATCCATGATATAGACTTGAATACTGTCACGAAATCCATGCGATCATAATAATGTCATCGTCTGGCCATTTGGGAAATCCATATATAAAAGACCAATTTAAAAACATAAAATATAAACACATATAAATTTATCTGTTCTTTTCACGCAAAATAAAAACGGGCTTTTTGCAGCATTTTCGAGCTTTTTTGTTTAAACCCGGCCTTAGGTTAATATTGAGTTAATAATTGCAAGAGAAATTAAGTCATCTGAGTAAAAACATGTATGTAATGTACCTTCTTGTGCGAATATTTGAATGACTCCTTATCAATGTGAACTAAATAAAACGTCTATTTAAAACCCTAGCTGTTCCCCATATATCCCTAGATATTTCGTGTATCATGCATCCAACAATCGCAGCCGGTAGTCAACTTTATTCCACACAACACGGAAAACGCTCCAACGGCCAAGTCCCCCTCAAGAGCATTGCAGTATCGTCAATCACAAAATGTCAGGTTTTGTGCCAAACTACAGGAAACTGTACCGCATCGAATTTCGGACCCATCAATTCGGCTGAAAATGGCGAACACACCTGTGAACTCTTGAACGCTGATTCATTCATTGAGGACACGCTGGAGCAGTCGCATGGATGGATCTACTTGGGTGAGTATAGCTTGTTTTCTTTATTTTGTTAAACCCCCCCCCCCCCGCTTTACAGGGAAGGTAAAAAGTAATACC
>LQRL01001092.1:0-10027 GCA_001703475.1 Hydroides elegans
GGGGGGGTCAGATGTTCATTGGTTTCCCCTATTTATACATGAACGCACAAATAATATATATAGCCTAATCCTTATTATGCATAACATTTATTCTTAACAATACATGTATATAGATTTGTGTATTAAACTATCATCAACAAGTTTTCAAATTACAAAAGATAAAGACACCTTACGAAATCTTACATGAGGAACAACCGCAATAACGTATTGATAAATATATTCAAATCATCACCTTTAGTATGTTGACGATAGGTTGGGGCCTTAAAATTACAAAATACTTTGATCATTTGTTTCCATTCTTACCTTGAGTTTGCTGACGAGCATGTGTGAGTTCTTCATGCCCTTGTTGATTCGGATTGATCCAGGGTCGAGGATGACTACCTGGCGGCACTTGCTCGGCAGTTGCGCCATGACGTCACTCTTTAGACGCCTGGAAGCAAATAAACGAAAGTTTAAAGAAACAGTGTATGAATTTGTTCTTGATTTTCTTTCTTATCTGGTATAGGCGACCCATTGCTTCTCACTGTAGCACTCATCATTAATATATTTGCTTCTATATATCTATGGCGGCTGCAGTCAAATTACGGCGAATACCTTGGTAAATACCTTGTTAAAACGTGATTAGGAATAGCATAACATTTAAGTAAAGAAGGCGACAAGATTGTTTTAGTCATTGGTTGATTACCCTCGGGTAAATCTATAATATTCTATATTTTATTACCAGTAATTACGCACCTGATCATGATTTTCTCCTCTAGGATAAGCTGTAACTCAGAAAGATTTGACGATCCGGAAAAATCCCAACCCCAGGGATGCTGAAAAAAAAACACATAAGAAATCATCGGCTTTTCAAATAGAGTGCACAATAATAAGGAGTGGAAAATGAACAATAGGACATTCGAGAGAATGCTTTTTGACCTTCATTTTCTCTTCCCGATTTAATTCAAGAATCCCATCTGAAGGCTTAAATATTTATATTATCGAACCATTTATAATATATATTTACATATAATGATTGAGGAGATATATCCAACATCATATGTGCAAATTTTCACCGCCTTAGTTTATAGACAAGACCGTTTGTTATAACATTGAAACCTAGTCTATACTTATGCTGTGAAACTGACCCAATGATCCGATGGTCAACATTTATGCCAACCCAGCTCTCATACATTGTATATCTAAATTTATACCAAAATCGCAGTCTGAAGTCGACTTTACCTTTTTGCCATCGCAGTATCGAACGCCAAAGTCATGGAACTTGGGGAAGATCGCGGGGTCAATTGCGGACACTTGTGTGAAGAGCTCGTTGGGCCGAGACAAAGCGGGTGTGCCAGAGAGAAGGATGACCCGTTTCGCATACTGAAAGAGAATTCTTATTATAATATACCAGGCTCTACTTTCACAGAAAGGATTTCTTTTTTTTTCTTATGAACAATACACAAACCTTTTAGGTTTTATATCTATTTATAGCATCTCCATATCAACACGAATACAGATAAATAAAGGAGAAACATTTTTCACATAATCCATGTATTCGCAGTTAAAGCCATTCTCCATAATGAGCCAGGTCATGGAATTCAAATCATGTCCCTCACGTTTGCATAGGCCTACATGTATATTTTCAATATACATGTGCAACTTTAATAACAACTTCACAGCCGCTGCATATCACATCTATTAGGTATTTAATTGATAAAATAAACTTATACCTAGACATCAGCAAGTAGAAGAATATCTTGGGCCATAGCGAAATACCATACCTTTAGCACTGGCATTGCCGCTTGGGTTCGCGCAGTCTTGATATTCTTCAGTGAATGCGATTCATCCTTAAAATAAATAAAACACAAATCAATAGGATTATGATTTATAAGTGCGAAATCACTTGCAATATAAGTTCCTTATTTTAAACTTGGAATAATCTACTACATGATGCTTATTGAATAGCATAAAAATCGTATCTACGCAGTGTCACCTCGCAATTCATCCAATCCATCTCATTTAGTTGAATAAATACCTTCTTACTTTAATGATGAGTCAGACCTTAGACCCGTTTTCCTTTACTTTTAGTCTATCTACCACGTGAAGGAACTGATTTATATAACCAATTCCTTCTTCTATGTTTCTTCCAAGTAAGTAAACGCACAAATTTATTTGCTTTCGCCTCCTTTGCATGGGAAGGAACTTATTTATAATACTTTTTTTTCTTGTTAGTAAGTGACTGCTTTCGTTCTCACCATAATGACGACCTTGAACTTCCTTTGCCCCAACTCGACCTTGCGGCGCACCATGAGGTCATAGCTGATAATGGTGACCTCACCCTCAGTGCTGCCCTCGCGCCCTGACGTCACTACGTTGATTGCCTGGGGGTCGACGCTGGGCAACCACTTGAGGATTTGCTGTATAAAGTGAACCAAAACGCTTAGAATTACAACTACAGTATTGAAGACAACGCAGTTTATTTCAAGAAGGGTAATTTGAATTTCGGTACAATATGAATTGCTTTGTCGGACCTACTTTGGTATTTGTTCACAAAATATTTGTATAGCCTATGTAAAGGGCTATACATTTGTACTTTTTTTAAAGTACCCTTCGTTATGGATCACTAGAAAGCATGTCCAGAGAAAGCGAACTCATATTTAGAATATGAATAATCATGTAGCAGGTAGGTTTCAACCTATTTGTTTCAAGATGTTGAACCGATGTAAAGGTTTCAAGCTACCCCCGGTAATCTGATACCGGTTTTAGGCTACCTCCCCGGTAATTTGAAACCGGTGTGAAGCTACTCTCACCGGTTTGAAACTACCCCCCCCCCTCCCCCCTCTGTATTTTTTTTTTCATTATTGTTTAAAGTTTATTATTCTAACTCATATTGTAAGGTTATTTTGTATAATATTTGTTTGCATTAATCTCCTAAACCCAGAAGGTGTCGTGCGCGTCGCATGAACAAAGGATTGTGATAGTATGATACTGATCCCCTGAGTATGTTTGCTTGTTCCATGTTCACAGTTAACACATGCTTGGATGTACTAACTACTTAATAATTGGTATGCCATAGTTTTACTAGGAAGTATTTGAATTCTGTGAAAAGACACAAATAAAACGTTTTCAACTCGAAACTCTTATTTTTCTATTCTCAATTAACACATGTATCTAAACGTTTTGCCCAATATACAAAAATATGTTTCGATGTTTATCGAGATTTCCCATTATAACCATTTGATCTCCGAATATTGAAATAAAAATATAATGAAGCTTTGCACAGATGAACTATCATCCATGTTGTCAAATTCTAATGAAATTATTAGTCCACAACAAATTTATTACAAAATAAACTTTTGGGTTTGCTCCCAGTACATCAAATAATGGATTCCCGGTTCTATACGATTAAAAGTGGAAGAAACGGACCATGCAACAACATCATTCAGCTGAATCAAACGCCTAAGTATGCTCATCAAATGCATAGGATCTGTTTTTTCTCTAAATATCTTTCGAAGCAGTTTTCATTGGTTTAGTGGAGCGCAAAAAAAATGGAAGACACTGTCACATACCTGTTGCCATGCAAATCGAACGGAGCTAGGCGTGACCACAAGGAGGGGCCACTGGGCCCGGTAAAAGGCGGCGATACACAGGGCCTGAAGAGTCTTGCCCAGACCCATGTCGTCCGCAATGAGAACTCGGCCCTGACGAGCGATGGCAAAACTGCAATGCAGTTTTATTTTAATCTTTTTATTGATTTAAAAGAGATTGTATCAGAGATGAAAACAATCAAACACATTTTTTATTCCTAAATGAAATATCACGAGATTAACAAGACTGTCCAAGGACAGTGTGCCACATCTTGCTCAATCATGTTTTAAAGATTTACATTTGATACAATAATTCAAACCTGTAAAACCTTTACTGCAATAGGCGTTGATGGCTTTTGAGTTGAATATTAAAAAAAAAAAGGCTCGACGTTTTGTAAATCAATTGTACTGTTTATGAGGATTAAAGAATACATATTGGTATATGTATAAAGACTGCTACCTTAACACCAAAGCTGCAGGTTCAATATATTTGAGGAAATATTTCATAACATTCACATATTAAATTTAATATGCTGACCGTTTTTTCTTAAAGCTATTTTGAATTATTTTTTTTTGCGAATAAAACACCATTGAAGTCAATTATAATCACACCTATTTTGAAGAGTAATGGTTTTGATATATTTCATTGACGGGATATTATTGTGTCGCACAACATCAAAAGTAAAGCTTTTTCACTTTTTAAAATGATTTATGGCCGTATGGTTTGAATTATTTATAAACAAATGATGAGGACTCTTAATAGATGTACATGTATTGATGATCGAAATATTATGGTGTGTAAAATCGGTCCAAAGATACCATGCACAGCATAACAATTTCGATTGTGACGTCATAATCATGTGGTCGCAGCAAAAGCTATGAAAGGTGCAACCTATTATGTTTAAATGGTAAGATATAAGCAGTTATAATTTTGCTTATATAAGCAATATAAGCATAAAATAGCACAGCATTAATGCCCTAGCTCCCAAGGAATATTTTAAACCAAGTTTCATCAAAATCGGCCCACAACTTTCGGAGGAGTAGCATTTTCAAAAAAGTTAACGAACTAAACAAATAAATATATATATACACATATATATGCATAAATAAATAACGGTCAAGCGGTGGGACAACCCCCGTCTTGCAAAGCAAGCCGTGGCTAAAAAGGATGATTTCAAATTGCTTAACATAACAATTTTGGTACATTTCTTGACAATTTGGTGACAAAGTTTTGTGTTATAAGAAGGTTAACATATCCAGCGAAAGCGCAATTTGAAATATACTCAAGCAGTTTAATTCAGAAGGAAAAGTTACTTCCGAAGGCAGACTTAGGGTGCTTCACCCAATATATACTTCCTACCACTACTAATTTATCACAACCATTTACTATCCGAAGCTATTGAGCAATACATTAAAACTAACGTACTTGACACCATCGCGTTGAAACGGCATCAAGGCCTCGACTAGGCACGCATCGACATTCCCAAGGTCAGCTTTCTGTGCGACCTTGTCATCTTGACCTTCTTGACCTTTGCCCTGTATGACCTTACTAAATGCTGAGAGAACACTGCGGGGAAGTGGCTCTATTTGAAGGTGACTGCCTAGGTTCGTGATGTGCTGCACTGCAACAATAGGGAGAAAATTATAATACAGAAACTATTGTAATGCATACAAACATGTAATCAGGGATAATTCTAGCGTGCGCCATGTGCGCCATGGCGCACACTTTTCATATACGGCGCACAGAAATTTGGTCTGTGCGCCGCAATGGCGCACGGTTTTCTAGAATGGCGCACGGAAATTTGACATGTGCGCCATTTTTTCTAGAACTTGTAAAATGTTTATGGAAATTTGCATTGAAGTCAATGCAATTTAAATTTCTATGTAATGGATCTTTATAACTCGTTTGCTTTCTGAATTGTAACTTGACATGTGAGACTGAGCCTGACCACCATTTCCCCGTTTAAGATCATTCATATACAGAATAGGAAACATTGAAGGGAAATTGAAAATACTAATCCAAGATAAACCATCTCGGTACCGAATTTGACTGTCCAACATGGACTGTTGTGTAAATTCGAATTACTTCGCATGCAATATGACACCTAATGTTTATCTGCGTCTTTTAACGATCTGATTTTCACACTTTTCTTTAATTGCAATTTTCGTGCAGACTTAATGCCCTATTTTTTTTGCGCTCGCGCCTTCGGCGCTCGCATGTAAAACTAGCAAATGAGAATCAAAGTGTTGGGTAAAAGCGGATTTAAGGCAAAGGTACGCACCGGTTTTTAAATAAAAGTGAATAAACTCTTATGACCAAAAATACGATATTCGTGCCTATGTTTTGGGTATAATTTCTTACTCATACAATAGATGTTTACGGCGCACAACCTTCGAAAATGGCGCACAACATTTTTGACTGTGCGCCATCGGCGCACGAAACCGAAGTCCTAGAATTATCCCTGTGTAATAATGTTGAATTAACGTTGTCAATGTTTTTTAACGATTATTTCCTATGATGGAAGCGATAAGTGGCCTTTTTAAAGCTTAGATTCATATAATTAAGGAACTATACTTAATATTTATGGGGAAGGATTAATCGTAGTAAAAAAATCTGGATAGCTTACTTATTTTTTTGTATTCGCAGAGATGAAAATCCCATTTCTTTGACGGAGCATCTACAACAGCAAATTTATATAAAGAATTATTTTTATCAATATACATTTATATATAATTGTTTTGCTTACTCATACATTAACAAAATAACAAGGTCTGTAGTGCAGGGTTCGACACTCGCCAACTCGCCATGGCGAGTGAAAATTTCATTTGGCGAGTACGACCTGAAAGTCACTCGCCAAATTGGCGAGTATGAAATGTGTGCAAAATAATTTTGGCGAGTACGAAAAAAAGTTACTCGCCAAATTAAAATATGTCCTTATATATTCATAACTATCATTCATGTTTCAAATATCGTAAATATCTACAAATATCGATGAAAATTTCGCTCGCGCCTTCGGCGCTCGCAATGTAAATATAATTATTGCGACGTTTAATGAGCATCTACATGTAACAATCTTGAAACTTTGACAAACTGGGTCAATTTACAAGATAGAATAGCACAAGTTAACCAAACTTTGAATAGTTCCAGTAGTGATTGACAAATAATTTACCGTTTATAACGTTAAACCTTGCAAAGTTTTTTATTATTTCGTTTTTGCTATCACAACTTATGTAAGGGGAATATGTTTCAAGCCATACTTGTCCGACTCGTTGAAAACCGCCAGGTGAATAGGAAAAATTATTCATTCAACAAATGTATTAAATTTAAATTTTCATCCCTGCCTTTTTTTACCCTCCTTTTGGCGACACGTATCTTGTATAATTAAACCATGATTTTGTTTGTTTCAAATTTTCAACGCTCGCACCTTTGGCGCTCACAATTGAATTGTACAATATATTTATCGCCCATACTTCTGCTGAAATTTTAGAGTTAAGATAATGGTAAAATAGGACATATATCATGTAAAAACTTAACAGTATTGTTATGTCAACTTTAAAAAGGTACTACTACTACTATGAAAGTTCTAAGTCTAATTAGATAATAAATACTCGCAAATATGGGCCCTTTATGCAAAATATTCTAGTTAACGTTATACAAAATATCATATTGCCCTGATTTATCTTATGTGGAAGCTTCGCATGCGTTTCTATGAAAAACAAATTGCAAAGGAGACCTCAAAATCCTAAAATGTACATATTTTGTTTATGTCTACATTTTTGGATTTGGCGAGTACAAAATCATGTTACTCGCCAAATTGGCGAGTACGAAATCTGTTTGGCGAGTATGGAATCGAAGTCACTCGCCATTTTGGCGAGTATGAATATTTCCTTATGTCGAACCCTGGTAGTGCAAAACAAGAACGTTGCAACAAGAAATACGATAACATATTCTTACACGAATAACTATTTTTAAGAATTTAAGAGAGACAAATGTATAGTTTTGAGTTTAAACTAAATGTTTGGCTAAAAATGATTTTGATTGATACAAAATATTCCTATTTGTTTGTTTTATTTATATAATAAATAAGTATACACACACCATATTGTTTTGTTGTCATAGATTTGAACGTTTCTATCAACGGTGCACTGTAGCCGACGTCAACCTTAAACATATAACCAGCTAACTTAAAGGTGATGATTTGATCGGCGTATTTATAAAAATCCATGGATAACAAACTCAACAAAAAATGAAACAGCAATAATAGTGAGCCGATTTTTTTTTTTTCGTTTAGCACCACTTCCAAATATTGTATTATTCATACATGAAAAATCGGTTGTATATAATATATTAAACCCCCTTAAGTTAATCATTATAAATACAGTTTGTATTACCAAACTTAAATCTAATTTCTATTTTCATTTAGCCGTACCTGAAACCGCTGTCGAGAAATGAGTCGACACGTTCCTTTTACTGTGTAGTGGCCCGTTTTACCAGGAGAGCCTCCGATAGTCACCATGGCCTAAGAAACATAATTAATATTACAATTTCATGAAATATGAACCAATTCAGATAAACAATTGTCCGTTAACCTTATTTGTCGGTCTTATGTTATAATACATTTGTATTACATACTATAACAAAATAAGATATCAGTAAAAATGCCTAACACATTCGAAAAGTTATTGCACAAGTAAATAAATTTGTACATGTATACATTACAGTATTGACAGTACATGCACCGATCTCTGAACGGATTTAATTGAGTAATATAAGAAGAAACATTTTACCTGCAGATCTACCTGTCCCAGTTTACTCGTTGATCCTTTAGAGTAAGAGGAAATGTTATCATTTGGCTGTTTTGGTTTTTGAAACGATTTTGAAATGTTCCCAGAACCATGTTGACCAAAACTAGATCCTTTATTGGTTGCCGGTTGAAACTTTGGAGCAGAAGGTTTAAAGCAATGGGATATCCCTGGAAAGGGAGTATTCTGCTTGATCTGATTGCTTGAGTTTGTTATATTTGTGTTTGGGCCTACGGATGGTCCAATCGATGAAATAGCTGATGGTTTCGCTCTTTGCACTCCACCTGAAATCATTTCAAAAGAAAACAATTTCTGTTAATTTCAATCTGCATTTCTAATAAGTCTTACACTGTCAGAGCGTATTAATTATATTCATTGATTCTAAAATAATAAACCTTTAAGTTTTTTTGCCCGTATCATGTAAAGTTAACTGTATTTTTTTTTACAATTCTTAGTGAAACCCTTCACGCAAAGTTGATTAGAAGTTGTAGTCATTAATTTGATATACCTGCAAGTTCATGAGTTTCGTGTTACGCAGTGCGATGACAAGGATGCCAAACTAACCTTGATCGTTGGTTGCATTCGGTTGTCGAGCAGCGCGAAGAGCCAGTGCCTTTCGTTTGCTCTCTTCTATACGCTTCTTCTGGTCGTCAGTTAGAGATGCCATGTTATTCATTCCCTTGCATCTTCTTCAATCATGCCTCTATAGATGGTTAATTAAAACATAAAAACTCTGTATTTGGTAATATGTATATAATATACATGTATAATGCGATTCTAACTCACATGCATAGTGAAACGC
Source organism: Hydroides elegans (assembly GCA_001703475.1). Classification (NCBI taxonomy): domain Eukaryota; kingdom Metazoa; phylum Annelida; class Polychaeta; order Sabellida; family Serpulidae; genus Hydroides; species Hydroides elegans. The sequence continues at coordinate 9,175 of LQRL01001092.1, forward strand.
CAACATGATAAATGGTTCTACAAACTTTAAAAGGATGGATATAACATGGATATATGCTATTAGTATGTAATGAGGACCTTTAAATATTAACGCGGGAATTCATGCAATAACAAACGCTAATCAAATGCAAACGTAAATAAACTAAAGAGACGAACATGGAGGGGAACGATACGAGTGGTATAAGTCTGGATATGAAAATTATTCAATGTTCAACGTAATGCTTTTTCGAGAGTTTGACCGTGGATCTTGTACTCGGATTCGATATGTGGGCTTTTGTTTGTGGTATGCCCGTACGGATATAAGAAGAACATTTTTCAGTAATAGAGTGGTGAATGATTGGAATAATTTATACGATAAAGTTATACCGGCCAATAACCTACGTACTTTCAAAGAACGACTGGGGCTAGGCGCAGATGCAAGAGCCTAGAAGAATCCAAGTAAGATCCAAGTAATAATAAATATGCCACTCCGGTCGCAGGGTTAACCCTCAATCATAAACAGTGCTTGTGTCAATTAAAATGCCTTTGTATATCATTCGATCATAACATTAAACTTATTATCGTTTTAAATAAAACATGAACGACGAATATCCAAATTAATGACAGTTTTTACCGCGACGAGCAGTTTGACAGATGGGCGATAATGTGTGATATTAGCATTTTCTCATTATTCATCTAATAAAACGCTATCAAAATATGAAAAGTCAGTGAATAATACTTTACCTATTTATAAATTGCAATAAAAAACGAACTAATCCACAAATGTGTAATTTAAGATAAAGTTTCAAGTTTACTTTTGGTGAACGAAACAAATGTTGTAAAAATCACCCGAATTCCAATATTATACGCTGGAT
>LQRL01001092.1:16106-36798 GCA_001703475.1 Hydroides elegans
ATTTATTTCCAATTACCTGGCAATGTTATCGAAAATGTTTCCGAGCAGAACTCTATCCTTGTAGTTTTCAAAGCATATATCATAATCATTGGCGTATTTTGTTACACACGTTCTATTAATTTGAATGTTTCTTTCTTAGATACCCTTCTAAACTTTACCATATTTATTACACGCAATTTTATACTATAGTCCAATTGTATTTTGATGAAATGAGTCCCAAAGAGTCTATATAGATTGCTTGTGCGAATCCTATTGGGTCGAGTTTCTATATACATGTAGACTCTTTAATATATTAACCTCCCCTTCCCCTTTAAGGAATTGATTCAATAGAAAAGTAAGTGTGTAATATATTTCTTTGGTAAATCTAATGTGTTTTGATTGATTATCTTTTGGGGCTTGGTCACACAAGTGTCTATAAGGTGAAGCTACTTTAATTCAAAATGGATACCTTGAAATATCCAAAAAATACCTTAAAATCTCTTGCAACCATAGAAATATTAACTGATATTAGGAATGCATAACGTATAATGACTATATTGTCCCTAGAAACTCCTAAAATTAACTAGACTAAACAAAGAATTTCGCAGACTTCGCAATTGATTTCGCAATATAGCAAAGTCAGAAATCGCAATCTCACAAACATTCAGATTTTAACTTTGTTTGTTGCACTGTTTCTTACCAAATAATATCTGATATCGCAATCGCAAAATCTGCGTGAACAGATTTCGCAACATCGCTCGGGACTAAGTCAAAATTCAATATCGCTGGGTTTCTATATTTTCTTTGAATTAACTTGCGATTGCGAAATATTTCGCGGCTGGCTGTCCGTACCTTTATGGTATTTTGAAATTGAAAATATTTAGACGCGAAAATTTAACGGCGAAAAGTTCATTCTGTACAGAGCGTTAAGCATTCAACATTCATTCGGTTCGCTTATAAAAACTAAACGCGTTGCGATTCCTAATGAGTTTTCTTGATAAAAATGAATTATTTCTGCCAAGTTTAACACATTCAAATAACATAATTTAAACAAGATATAGTTTTGTCAATTTTATTTGTATCTGATTGTACACTATTTTAGTTATACCGTTTGGATAAAGAAAGCTGGAAAAACGTAGAGAAAAATGACAACCAAATGTATATTTTCATGATTTTTTAAAGTCTGATATTTGAGTATATCTTAATGTTGGCAGTGGAAGTTTTAGAATATGATAAACATCAAACGTCATTGAAGGTGTTAAATACATATATGAAATGAATATCGAGAATATCAAAACCAAAATTAAATTTCTTAAAGCCTTTATCCCAAACAAATCAGAATCATGTTGAACACATATAGATATTTATATTCATGTTAGATAGTTTGAACATACATAACGTAAAGCAAACAGTTATGTTATACCTACATAACGTATTAGACCTAGTATCTATCTTATCCACATAAGATGACTATCACGATTTAAAAAGAGTTTGTTTTTATTAAAATAAAAACTCAACAAAATATATACGATTACAAAAGTAAACCTAAGCAGCAAATATATGTTCCATGAAAGTTAGTCTTGTAACGAGATCCTACGACATTGTTATTAAAAAAAAAATCACTATAAACGATATAATCTCACCACTTTTGGTGTGGATTTCTATATTTTTCACATGATCTCTCACATACGCTTTATTTAATAAATTCAAGCACATACTTCGGTTAAACGAAACTAATCTTGGCACATTTGGATACATCCTACACTATATCGATAAAATCTACAGTATTGAACTAGAAGAAAAAAAACTTTTACTATACACGTATAGATATGTATCAACTTGTACCAGTTGAATAATGACATAAGCTATATGTATAAAGATGAATAAAAACAACTATAATATGCTTCTCCCTGGAAGCACTTCACAAAATATAAAAGTAATCTATATAACAGCAAAGTGATTTGTCAAAATATGCTAAAATACGGTACATTGTCGATGAACAAATAAAATAACACAGTTTTATTATTGGATGAGTAACATATCATATACACATTGCTTTAAATCTGAGTTTATTCCGTCTTTTATTTCTTTCCTAAGACATAACTTCTCAATGTTGGCTGAGGCTGACTGAGCAATCTGTCCAGGGTCGCTAAACAGGAAGAGATGCGTTGCTGTTGCATGCCGGGTAATTGCAGGTCTCTGGATTCGTTGGAGTCACTGACCTCCACAACATCATCGAGGCCTCCCCATTGGATAGCAAGACCTAAATAATGAATATTTCGATATTAGATAAAAGCGCAAAAAATGGACGAAGTACGAATTTGCAACAAAAAAAATAATAAGGAATGCTAGCATTGTTTTGTCATTTTTTAATAATATGCCAACTTAATAACTTAAATATAACATTGTAACTTGTATTCGCTGTTTTCAAAGCCAGTTTGTTTCTTTTTAGTTTTTCATCGAAAAAAAACTAGAAGGGATAATCAGTTTTTGAATCATGATCAGTTTTTGGGTCACTAGCTATTTTCAATAGAAAAAAAAACATGAATTATACTATTTTTACACAACAAATGAAACCATGAACATACTTTGAGTATTCATGCTTTGTTTGTGTAAAAATTGTATATTAACTGCTATATCTATGACAAATATTGAGTGACCAAAAAACTTGTTGCGGTGACTCATTAACTGATCAGCCCGTCTACATCTAATATAAATGTGTACGATATTTACCTGTAAGTCCCTCCCTCTGTCGCATATCACACAGCCGCTCCATGTAGTTATTCGCGAATCCGCTGGCCGCTCGTCCCGCCTGGCCCTCGGCAACGAGAGAAGACGAGAACATAACGAACCACGTGAGACTATGTCTGCATGAGCGCCTTGTCATCATATCTAAGTTCAAGGCGCCCTTGACTTTCGGTTGGAAAACATCTCTGAAGTTCTGGACGCTTTGGTTGGACATCGCACCGTCGCGAACAATCTGAATGAAAACAGAAAGCTATTTAAAATCTCAAATCATGCATAATGACCTAATTCTTCATGTCTCATTTATAGCATTAAACATAAGATATCTCCTGTTTTGCATAGAATACACTTTTCGAAGTAAAATATACACGATTCTACATTTGAGGTAAAATTGTTATAAATAAATGTGTTTTGCTTGGTATAGAAAAACCCGCATATCTAATCACTCAGTTTCGCTTTATTTCACGAACATTTAAACGAATTTATAATTTACCTCATCCAGATGGAATATTCCACCGAGACCGCCCAGTGCATTGCCTTGGCCAATCAGCTTCTCCGCTTGTTCATACGAGGAGAGATCTACTTTGGTCAAGGTCACTTTGACCCCGGGAAGGTCATTCCAGTTGAGTAGGCATTTGCTTTGGTATCCTATGATAAAGAAAATGATATTAGAATCGCTTGATAAAATATGGCTTAATAAAAAAAATAACGAATAAAATCAAATAACCAGCAGATTTCTACATTCATGCTCAAGAGATGATTTCAAGAAATTGTTGTTATACGATGTAATACAGCGGCTTCTTAATTGCCAGCAGGGAATCACAAAGGGGACCTGGGGATGCAACTAGAAGTAAAAAGTTGAAAGTTAAACTAAAACTCTTAGTATACTCGACAACAAAAGATGTTTCCGGTCATTTTAGGTTAATATTTTTTCCTTGTATCAAAAGTGGAACAAATTAAAACACGTTTGTTAGTTTCAATTATGATAATTATAGGTGGTCTCGCAAACCTATCAATCTGGAATCCGTTTGACGAGTATCTCGTTCGTTTTATCGAATGGCTAAGAAACATTTATTTCAATCATCATCCAATGAGTATCGGTAGGAGAGGAAAAGCGCTATGTGCTTGAGATAGTATAAGGTTTTCGTAACTCAAAAACGGTGAGAAATAGTTAATTTCTATGCCACATGCGTCGCAGCGCACATCGTAAAACGTCGGAAAAACGTGTTTTTGACGCTTAACTGCGAAAACAGTCTTAATCACACTACACAATAAAAACGGTATGATTTCAAGATAGCACACATGATCTTAACTCTGTTAATTGCATTTTGAATTTCATTCGCTCCATAGCCTAGCCGTAATTTTCGAATAAACTCGGCAAAATTTGAAAGTGATAACTTAACCTGGCTTTATTGACGGGGCGTTCGAACAAAAACGGTCATTGTCAATATTATCTTCAAGGGTGTGCAATACATACAAAATAAACCGAAAGGCCGTTGCTGTCCTCGTTTTCCATATAAACGATGTCGCGAAATGCATTGAAAAAACTCTCGATATAGGCGCGGTTTCGCGCAAACAATCGATTATTGAGTGAATACGCTTTAAATGGGTTAGAGCATTGTAATCTAGAGTTACGAGTTATGAAAAACAGTTTTAAGGGACATTTAAGCCGCGTAATCACGCTAAATTTGAGTAAAATACGTCGATCTGTTTATCGAGGCGTACGCTTGCGCGCACCATTGCTACAAGGCTTGGGCGTGGAAATCGGCCACCAGGTTGTCTTAGACATGCACGAAAATTGTTTTCCTCTTGATGGAAAACTTAAATTACGGATTTAACAAAGGTTCACTGAATGCGACTTTTCGATCAATATCGTGTTTCGAAGTAACCAGAAAATAAGCGAAACGTAATTTCCAAAACGGTTGTAAACCCATTAATGTTGCATTACAAAACCTGTGAAGGCATCATTTGACATATTCAAACAGTTGTTTTGAACAATTGTACTAAAGCTGGCACTTCCGGTGCCTAGCGTCTGACCATTCGCAAGATACTTTGTCAACTCGAGCGATCGCCGCAACTGGCTTGAATTTTCGGCTAAGCACATAAAGAGTCCAAATGTACCAATTACCTTTAAAATTTCCTGGCAAGATAGTTCAAACATCCATGAAAATGCATATTTGAGGGTTTGTAACTCGCTATTTCGTTCGTTCATTTTCAAGAGTTCACCGAATCGTCGATAGCAAATATAGAGTCGTAAAAACGTATTAAATGAACTCACATTATGTGCTGTTTAATTTGGTACATAATTGATAAAAATCGACCAAATACTTTTGAAGTTACAAATATTTGAACAACCGGAAATTTCTTTTGTTGTCGAGTATATATTTGTTTAAATATTGAGGTTTGGTATTGTATTATTCGTAATTATTTTTGTAACTTAATAGAAACCCGAACCACAAAGTCACTGTTCTCTTGCGTTTTTGGTATATTTACCTGATTTGATTCCCAGTCGCGACGTGAGAATAATCTGCTTGGCCCCTCGGTCGATGAGCCACTGGGTCAAACGCAGCCCGACACCAGATAGGCCACCAGTCACAATGTAGCTCTTGCTTGCGTCGAAGTACACGCGCTTTTGGGCCCGCGGCGCACTAAGCAGCGCTCCGTTGTCATCACGCATCTATAAGATGAAATATAAATCAATATTGCTCATAGTTGACACAATCTATTAATTGAAGGGCTTAGTGCACAAACCTGTTTAGTTCGAAAAACAGGTTTTTCTAAAAATTATACCAAAGTGACCCCCATACCATACTTAATCATGATGTATAAGCAAAATAACCAAATACGGGTCATAAACTCACTTTCCCCAGTGCACATATCTGTTTAATGAGCCTTTTTTCAATATAAAAATATATAAACATGTCTTTCTAAATAAACGAGTTTGTTCACACTTTATCCGTGGGATGTTTGTTTCGCAAAACCTGTCTTTCACGAAAAACAGATTATGCTCAATACCGAGGAAGGCGCTTATAACAAGTTTGTTTAGAAGAACATATTTGATAAGGCATGTATCTTAAGGTTGATGCATCGAAAGTATATATTTTATCATTGAAAAGATTTTATTGTTATAAGGATCAACAAACATTCATTTATTTTCGATATTTTCCCAAAATAAGACTTATTTTAGTAAAAAATATATTATAAATATAGTTTTCAGTTCGATATATAATAAAAATAACTCTGTTCTGCCAATTAATAGCACTGTCTCAGTATCATTATTAAGATAAATCATGTTGAAAACGTCGCTAAAATAGGTTTTAACATGTTTAATGCAATAAACCTGTGTATATGAAAACATCACAAACATGTTTTGTTAAAAGAACATATTGATATTTTCTTTAACGAATTTCATCGAACATGTCTTTTGATTCGACTTGCTCGTTCACTTCGACTTTGAAAATGATTTATCATGTTTATTGCATTTAGCGGGCTTTTAAGATGGAAATTATCCATTATTTCAAATATATTCTAATTAAATTTGTATTATTAGTACATATAGTGATTTTAAATCCTAATTATAATATATAGTTGAAATTTGATGTAATTTGATGGATAAATAATCCCGTCGACTCGAAATTTGGTTTCAAAACTTCAAAGCTAAATTTCTCAAAACTCAAAATTTGCACTAAACAGGTTTGTGCACTAAGCCCTTCAATTCATATGTTACATTTATCAAATATGATGACGAATCAAGGTCAGATGGAAATACGAGACATGCAGCAATATCAAAATGACATATTGGGATTGCTTATTGTATATATATTTTATTTTATAACATAATGCTATTGTTACGATGTTTCAAAGCTAATTTAATATAAGATTTCTTTAGATTTGTATTCAAGCATCTAGAAATATCATACTTACTCTTATAACGACTTTTCCGGTAGCCTTTCCCTGTGCCATGAACCGGAACGCTTGCTCCGTCTCTTCCTTGTTAAACACAGTCGTCTTCAACGGCTTAACGACGCCATCTTTGAGACCTTGACCCATGAGCTTCGACACTTGATCCCAATCCGGATCCTCCTCAACGAACAGCGAATCCAATAAAATCCCATGAATGGACACATTTTTTAATAATATTGCCATGCCCAATGGTGTATTTTGGGCCAGGTTGTGTTTGCTGGTTTCTAGGAAACGCCCATCCATTGCTAGGCAACGCAAACTGGCCTGCAGTTTGTCGCCGGTGAGCGAGTTCAGAATGACGTCACATCCGTTTCCGCCTGTGGCATGCATCACGTGGGTTTCGAAGGAAGTATCGCGGGAAAAGGTTATGTTCTCGTCTTTCAGTTGAGGGAAGATGGATTTTAAGTATTCTAGTTTCTGAAAATGTAAGAGGATAATCGCAATTCGATATATTTTCATTTAAATTTATGGATGTAATCCTAATCATACACGAGCAAAAAAAACTCATAATGGCTGCCGTTTTCATTAACTGGTTATGATGTGCTAAGAAAGATATTGTTTATGAAACATCTGATTTTATGCAAAAAGGCAATAAAGCATATGCTATATTGTTTATTCTTGTTTAGTTGATTCTATCTATCCAAATTGTTTTCCATAACACAGTTCTTATTAATTTTACATTAAAATGTACTAACCTCCTGACTGTCCACCGTTGTAAACACCGTGCACCCATAATGCAATGCAAGTGTAATGGCCGCCTGACCCACATCGCCCTCTCCCGAGTGAACAAGAACAGTATCACCCTTTTGCATATCGCCGCGAACTATAAGCGCGTAGTATGCCGTGGCGTACGCAAGCGGGACCGACGCTGCTTCGCGGAGACCCCAAGTTTTCGGGACCGGCCATGTGAAGCGCTTATTGGTGGCTACGTTGGTGGCGAGAGCCTGGAACAAGGGTAGAAAATTTGTTTAGGTTTATTGTATGAATGATGTAAACAGTGACGGACGGTAACTGCAACCATAGCACTGTTATCGCTCTATTAATTGGTTGGCCAAATTGAAAGTGACTATGCAATTAGGCTTTTTGACAACGTTTGTTGTTGCAGCGCCATTCAACCTTGAGTCCTCTATGTCTGCATCAAAGGTGCAAACACCTTGATATTGAGGAGCCCGATATTGCATATACATTTGCATATAAAAAACTAACTACACGTATACCTTTGCAGGGACGATTCCAAAGACGGTTTGACCAGAGGCATCGGTCCCAGAATACTCCATGCCAAGCAAACTATCTTCCTTTGCTAAGTCAGCAGGAATGGCATCGCTGGGAAGGTTATCTGAAATTAGTGTGAAAAAAAACAAGTTAAATAAAACTCTAGGGTTACAAGTTATATTTCATGAATTATTTCCAAACAGAAGACTTATCGAAAGACTCGTCGGATCGAGTATCCAGCAAGTTAAGACTTTCCAGCTAGGACTTTCCAGTAAATTACAATTGAAACCATGAAGTTATAAGATTAACGTTTTTAACGTAATGTTTTCATGAATAAAATGTTATCATTTTATGGAGAAACCTACCCGTAGCCAGCAGAATATCACGGTTGCACAGCGCAGCATAATGTACATTATGCAATTCGAGGCCGGGAGACTCAGATGATCGGGAGGCGGCTGCACTGAAGTTCTTGAGCGGCGACTCAAGCCACTGGAGACTAGAAAGGTTGCCACGCTCGGCGATGTTCAAATAGGCGTAGTTGGACTCTGCCGACGTGGCTCCATCTAAAAGTTAAAAGAACATATAAATGTTTGCATTGTAATTTAGACAATTCATACGTAGACGCAATAATCAGATAATTTAAATGTTGGTCCATATGAAATATCTGTCGCGTTTATTGTCATATTAGAAAAAAACTCGATACTCATTATTCAATACACATGAGTCATACTCATTTTTTATTATAACCATACCGTTGTTTAACCATTTTATGATTTTTTACAATTTTATTCATTTAAGTATACCTTTCTCCAGCGGCAACGAAACATAGTGGCCCCACTGACCACGACGGAACACATTCATTACGAGATCCAGCTCTTTCTGTCGCTTTTGCTCTTTTTCTTGTGCAGCCTTGTCCTCGAATGACATGCATCTAGAGAAAATGATAAATGGATAATACAATGTTACAACGGTATGTCATGGTTATTCTGAGATTTAATTGATGTGAAAGCTATATTAAAAGAAATTACATCAACAATAAGGGCAAATTAAAAATTATTTTTTAGAAATTCAAATATGTGATAAGAGCAAAGATTCTATGTTTGCACAGAATACAATTAATTGTATCAATCAGTTCATTTTTCGCGCTAGACTAAGTGTAGTCATTAGTAGAATCACCCACACATACATGTAAAACGCAATCCTGTAAAATCCAAGTTACCTGATATTCCCGCCTTCAGCTTCCTTCCTCAAGCAAGCCGTCATGCCAACAACGCCATTGTATCCAGTCGTCGACGTCAGCCAAACCTTTTCCTTGGACGTCATGGCCTCCTTGATTTCATCCACCCAAGATGGCGTCACTGAAGAAACGTCGATCTTTTTGCCTTCGTCCGTACTTTGTCCTACTTTTCGGCAAAGTAATAAGGAGTTTAAGACGCCTGAGGAGACCTTGCCGACGATACGGAGGTTTGCGTCTAAGATGGTGTCGGATACTTTGTTTTCGTCGTAATGTTTGTCCTGATTCAATTGGTATTTGGTTGTTGAAGATGGGTTGAGAAGCATTTTTGCTGCGATGGAGACTTTGTGATTGTTGGCTGCCCCGTGAAGGACAAGGAAACCACCGGATGTGAGACTTTGGGATACGGCTGAGACATACGAAGGGAGATTTGAATCAAAGCTGACTACGTCAGATAGAACCAAATCTGCCCCAGTTATCTCATTCGGAATATCTCCGTTCAAATCCCATTGACATGTTTTGACATTATCATCGGCTTCCTTGTCCCCTGCCACAACGACATATTCGTATTCCAAAACAGGTTGTCGCTCTAGCCAAGGCACGAACTGTTTGTAGAATTTCCCATTACCATATTCTACCACCTTCAATTTGCCCTGCTCAGGTGCGTTTTCCATAGCAATTTGCAGGCAAGATTTCATTGTGGCCGGTTGCCTAGCAGCACCAAGTAACTCATCATCCAAAGGATCGAAATCCGCATCCTTTTGTCCAGCGCTTTTCAAGAAATTCAAGAATGCTTTCGTGTTGTTGTTCTTTTCTAGTGTAACCAAATTGGTTGGTTTCGGTCCTTTGACTGCTTTATAAGTTGTTGGCTGCGCTTTACCAAGCGTCTTCGCCACATCCTGTACTGAATTGGCACTTGCTGATTTCAAACCGGCAATGCACTCATTCATGTAGTCTTCACCATCTTCAATGATCACAGTGCGGTTGTATGGCACGAAGGAATATTGCTCTAATTGCGGGGCAACGCGGTGTTTTCTGGTTGGCGCGGTGGTTGTATGGAGACCAGTGATTTCGATGCCGCCGCTGACGTATTTGTTGAGAACCGTGTCCACGAGGAAGGACACTTGACCTTCGGCGTCAACTACAAGGCAAAAAATAATGATGAAAACATTAAACAACAGATGAATTTTATATTTCATATATTTTTTTAAAATATTTATTTTGCGTTTTAAAATAACTGAATAGTCTTGTTGTGTTTAACATCAAATAATGACAGTATGTGTTTTATTGGTGCTATCAATAGAACTACATGTTAACGATGAATAGATAATTGTATTTAAATGTTCGAATAGTTTTGTTTATAGTTAGTTCATACGTATATAAATGCATTATAAGGGGAATATAGGACAAGCCATAGATTCGGAGACAGATATAATTATTCAAACAGTTTTGTTGATTAAAAATGAAACAACTTTATAAACTCACCAGAATCCTGGGTCGCCAACTGAATATGCAATTGCGGATCGATCTGCAGGGTTTTGATACGTGTGGCCAATCGGAGACCAGATTTGAGAAGGACGCCAAGCTGCATGATACTGTCAAGGAATGGTATCCATTGGCCTGTCCAGAGCAGGTTGCCACTGCGTCCTGGAAATAAAATAAAACATATGGGATAAGGTGTTTGATGATTATTAACATTTTATCAAAGACGTATTTTAATCACAAATAAAATGCAACACACACTGGACAAGGATAGTCTGTACCACTTCGCTTTCGGATTTGACGTTTAGAGGACGTTCTCGACGTTGCTTGGCTTCTTACTAAAAGTTAAAGGCTGGAAAGCAAGCAGTGTCGATCTCATTCAACTTTCATATCGATGATCTATATAACAGTAAAGCTAAATGGTTTCTGATGTGCTACCAATCTTTACAATTAAATTAACAATTGTCATGCTTAAAAATATAAAATAAGCAATGTTATATTAAAAATGCCTACACACCTTGCGTATCACACGACCCGATGCTCCTAAACGCGGGCCCATATTCATAACCCCTCAACTTCAACTCCTCATAGATATCATTGGCCCCAAGCGGCAAGATCTCATAGCTCGGCTTCCTCAGCAACAGCTTCCTCTGCTTCTTCTCAACTTGCTCCTCCGTCTTTGGAACCTGGGATATTAAATATTTAAAAAAAGAAACATGATATCAAGTTTTTTTTTTTTCATTTCTCAGTGGATGGTATTTTTAATGAATTGACACCCGCTCACATTGTCGATCATGCATACGTTACTCATACGAGTCCAGCTCCCTAGAAATACAGCAACCGCTTTATCTCTATATGTTGTAATATGCTATGTTAATAATATGAACTGATTTAGATAATAGGGACTATATAGGACCTATATTGGAATTTTAAAGCACAACGTACCTGCGATATCTTTCCGGTCATCAGCACCTTTGTGTCGTCGTTGCGCAGTTCGAATGAGCCACTTCCTGGATGGATGTGCACGTGGAGAGTGGTGGGAGTGCCACGTGACAAAATGGTGGCATCGTGCACGTGGATGTCGTCGAAGCGGACGGGGATGGATTCGAAGGGGATGCACTCCATGCGAGCCTGAGGAAAGGAATAAGAGGGTTTAAGGTTTTTTTTTAGCCAGAGAAAAGGTGAACACATTCTTGATACTACAGAGTAGAGATTAGAATAAAATAGATTATGCAAAATTACCAAATGCCTTTGACCAAATGAATTTCACAAAATTAACTTACGTCTAAAAACATGTTGATATACATTAGATAAATTTAATTGGGAAGCAAATTTAAGAGCTTCACAAATATCAGGATTAAGTATAAGATATGTCTTGGGCAAAACACAACCAGAATTATATAAATTTACCAGGGTCCTCCATACAAGCACGAGGTATCCGGCCACTGGGTAGTAGTTGGTTCCCTCAATCTGATATTCGGCCAAGTAACTGTCAGGACTATCCTCAGCCAGACTGATCACGTTCGTACTGCTGTTCACGCCGCCCGTACCTCCGCCTGAAATGTGAGAATAGTTTTGATTAAAACCTTCAAGGCTGCAAAAAAAAACCAAGGCAAACAATTGTTTAAATAAATCGTTCAGAACGAATACCATAGACCACAGGATGGACTTTGATGCGCTCGGAGCGTACGCAATTCTACTCTACAAACTGATTTAATTTGTTTTTAATTATCTTGAAACACTATTGCAAATATTCATACCGAGCATGAAGTCGTTCACAGTGGGTACGTCCCACGATTGCGAGTGTTCCCATTGGCAGAGCTGACCTAGCAAAGGCGTTCCCGTGGAAACAGGGAAGGTCACTGGTGCATGAAGGTTCAGAGGGTAAGTGTCGATGCCTGACATGTGAATGCTGCAATTCAATAAAACTACATTTGTATATGGAAAAAAGTGCAACAATTGTATAGTTGGAAAGTTGAGGTCTCCATTCCGTTGCATTTTTGCATTTTACTGCTATACTTAACATGAGGCAGTAGGTTACTATCAAATGACACTTTTTCATATATTTTGGATAATATGAGTGATGTGTATGCTATAACTGACAAATGGTAGAAAAAGACCAAAATAAAACAAATGTTTTTGATGAAGAAACAACGTTTAATTCACATAACCGACTATGCAACTTTTAAAACAAGGTTAGTTTGAGAGGGTTAACACTCGACTACCGCGTTGCTAAGCTTACTTACTTTCCAATATTGGTGAACAGCCACTCCGGCCCATCCACATTCTTCTTCATCATGGACGTAAACACACAATCAGAGGGCAATGACCTTTTCAATATCGATTGCAACAAGCAATGCGGTGCAATCTCTATTGTTACGGAATTTGGAGGAATGTTCTGCAGGGCTTCCTGGAAGAGCACAGGGCTCACGAAGTTGTTGACGTGGTATTCAGGGGAGCTGAAGGCAGCGATTTCTTTGACCCAGTCGTCTTCTGGAATGGAACTGCTGATCCAGCGGGCGGTGCGGCGGCGTTGTTGTTTGATGACCTGGGTAAATTCAAGTGTATGTTATATGTCATTTGCTATTTAATATATGTTTTAAATATCTTTGATATGTTATGATTTTATTGAATCATTTTCTAAACTTTAGAAACATGAACAAATGCAAAAAAACAAGGGTTTAATTATGTAATAAAAGATGTTTAATTTTACTACATGCATATAAACGTAATTGATCATTGATCCCATTCTTATGGCTCATAAATCCGATAAATGTTAAATGTTAAATCGCTCTTAAATAGAGAATGTGAAATTTAATAAACCAAAAGTACCTTCTTTAGAGCAACAAGTAGATCAGGGCCTGCCTTCTTCTTGAGGAAGTAGGAGTGGAAGGCGATTCCTGAGCTGTTCACTTCTTTGGCAAATATGTCCTCTGATTTCAACTGCTTGACAAATTCTCTGACAGTTTCCGCTGGTCCTAGAACAATATATTATTACGATATTGTTAAGAACATTGCAAAACATTACAATTTTGATCAAAATAACATCGTAGTTGATAATCATAATTTTGATTTAAAAAAAAAACAAGCAATGGACCAATTTTCATTAAATACGTCCGGCGTAACAATTCAACTTTAAAAATCTTAGAATCCACCTTGATATAAGAAAACAACAAATCAAAATGATATGAAATTTACCTGAAATCGTAACAGTATCCTGCGCATTATGACACGCCGGTACCACTCCCTCAGGACACCTCTCCTTGGCCTGTTCCCACGTCAATCCCACTGCCGCCATAGCGCCCGGCGGCAACTGCGCATCCAATACACAGCGCCCTCTATAATAGGCCGCAGTAACAGTTTCTTCGGCTGTTAACCCGCCGTCGGCATAAGCGCAGCCTAACTCGCCGACCGAATGGCCGATGATGCCGTCAGGCTGGATGCCGATGCAAGTGAGGACGTCAACGAGGGCGACCTAAGGCAGAAGATGGGATATTCATATTTATAGTGTCTTCGGTATTAAGTGTCGTATCGGAGTTTAATGACATAATTGATGAAAAGCAGGTTCGGATCAGGATAACATGAACGAGGGTACTCAACGGTTCATTCGGGTGAATGTTTATTCTTGCAGCAGCTCTTCCTTGCTTGCAACTTTTTCCGAACAGAACATTTTTTTTTCGAAACGATTATTTTACTCTAGATTTATGTTTTTAAATATATAAACCAATGTAGATGTATCTTAATTTAGTCCCAGTTAACGAGCCTGTGAGAGAACAACATATTTGATATCTTGAAATCTTTATTCTGGTAGGAGATTGTATATTTGCTTGCAGTAGCTTTTTTTCGGTTTCTTGCATGCAACTTCAGAATAAACATTTTTATGCAAATCCGCGTATTAGGCTTATTTAAAAGATCTGATCATCTTCCGCTAAACTATAAATATATTGAGATCAATAATTTTAAATCAATCGTTGTGTGCCACTCCATGAAGGTGTGAAATTTATGAGTGATAATGAAATTGTTGCATTTCTTCCTAGCACATGTAGCACATGTGTTAAAATGTAAGTGAGCATAAGAGATGTACAAAAGTTATATCTATGGGTAACGTTAAAGCGGAACGACGAAGGAAAATCCAAATAAAACTATGTTTCTTATTAGATACTATTATATTTTTTGAAATGCAGTATCAGGTTATGTATATCTTGCACAACTATCTTAATCAAAACAGATTATCCACTTGTTACACTCATTTTACACAAACTTGATAATGCTTTCAAATATTTCTTACCTGGATGGACACGATACACACGAATGAATTCAACGGACTCGTGAACGTCTCATCCGTGCTTTCCTCAATCATCTTGATCAGCTCAACGCCAAATGGCTTCAAAGTAGCATCGCTCTTTTCAAG
Source organism: Hydroides elegans (assembly GCA_001703475.1). Classification (NCBI taxonomy): domain Eukaryota; kingdom Metazoa; phylum Annelida; class Polychaeta; order Sabellida; family Serpulidae; genus Hydroides; species Hydroides elegans. The sequence goes on from LQRL01001092.1 coordinate 31,133, forward strand.
GCTCTTCCGGAACACATCAATGTTCATCATATCACGGGCCATGCCGGGCCATTGGGAGCCCATGCCAGAGAAGATGTACCAAACTGGGCGGTTCTCGGCCGAGCTGCCTACTTGCTGTAATAAGATGAAAATGAAGTGGAATTATTTCATTAAAAAAACGGAGATTGATTTATATTGAATGTCATTTTGGGATAATTGCACGATGATTGAGATTCGTATCAAAAATTGATATACGCATGAACATGATCCCTTGCTTACAATATGTACATTTGAGAGAATATGACATGACATCTTATTTAATAATTAATGAAGATATATATCAAATATTAATAATTTTGGACCTTTTCAGAGTAAAATTTTGAAATTAAAATGGTATAAAGACTATACAGCTCTGTAACATATATCAATAACATTGCTTAATACTATATCATATTTTCTTCATAAGTTCGATGATTTTGTTAATTACCTTGATATCTTGTGTATCTTCCTCGTGGTTGAGAATAGTATAACCCCGGAATGGAAGCAAAGACGGAGGTCCGTTGGCGTTTGCTTGGAGCAGGGCCTGCATCTCAACGTCAGAGGCGTTGTCTTGGATGTGGGCGAAAATGTTCTCCATGCCCTAGAAAAAATGTATGTATCAGGTGATATTGTAAGGCTTATCGTTGTAATATTGTAAGTAAGAGAGATTATTTGTGCTATTGTTAAGTTTGATTTAAGGAACTTTGAATGTTAACATATGATTTGTGGATATAAAGTTATACGTTAGACCCGAAAACCAAATGCACCCTGTTCCTTTTATTTCCTTCATTGAAAGAAAAACAAACTTAAACTTCAAAATCCAACCATCCCTCATGTGACAGATTGAGCTTGATATACATTTTGTATAAAATCAATGTCACTTCAGTTTTACCTCCTTGGTCCTAGCCGAATACGTAAACAGCCTCATATCCTCCGCCGCCGGATGCTCTTTCTTCTCCGCCTTTCTTCCTTGCGCCCTCAGCACCAAATGCACATTCGCGGTTGATGACCCACACGCATTGACCGCTACGTATTCGCCATTGAGGGGCATATGCTTATCAACCACCTTGAGGCGACCGTCGGTCAAGGCCGGGATGTTGGGGTTGGGTGTTTTGTAGTGGAGGTTGGCTGGGATGAGGCCTTCTTCTAGGGCCAAGAGGACTTTGGCGATGCCGACTAGGCCTGCAGCATTGGACAAGAATTGGATATAGTTGATCATACATGTTTAGAAGAGGTAAATATGATATTAGTTTGAGGTGTAAATTTAAAACAGAGATATTCGTTAGAAGAGTCTTATATACATATGATTGGTAAAAAATAGGTATCTCACTCGATTGCTTTTATCAGTCATGTGGGTATTGCAGATAAACTATAAATATTAGTATGATTATATCAATTCTATTTGTAATAAAATAGTTAGCATTTGGTATAAGAACTTTTGAACAGTAAATTTACAACCACCACATTATCCAAAACAAAATTCCACCACCGACCCTTGAACCTTTTTCTAACGGTTGATTTTAATTTACCTGACGTCGCTTCCGTGTTCCCCACATTAGACTTGCTCGATCCAATTAGTAGCGGCTCCTTCCTCTTTCCCTCTTTACAAAACACATCGGCAATAGCATTGAGTTCTATTTCGTCCTTGTCCTTTTCACCGGAAGCGTACGCTTCGACGTAAGCAACCTGAGAGGGATCGACGCCGCATTCGGCGTAGGTCTGTAGCATCAGTTCGCGTTGCATGTCGGCTGACACGGAGGCGAAACCTGTGAATTCGAATTCGAGTTTAGAAAGATATCTATGGAATATGTATTCTGAACCATGCCAAAATAGTTTCAATGTGAGATTTGAGTTTAATCAGGTTATACCAAAAATGTAGTAACTTATCTATTGTTGCCTTAAGTACAATTTAAAAAAAACATAAGGCATCCATACCTGTGTCCTTGTATCCATCCGTTTTGACCTTGACATTGATAACATTGGCATAGATGCGGCGCGCCATTGGCGCCTTTTGCAAGAAGAGCGCCACGACGCCATCACTTCGCGCGTAACCATTGGCTGCGGCGTCGAAGGAGCGGGAGGCGCCGTCGGGGGAGATCACGCCTAGAAGGGATTAGATTTTATGTGTTTATTGATTAAAGGTTGGATGATTTGATATGCAAAAGCCTGCGGCCACCGAATTAACATAAGATATTATTTTGTATTCATGTTTATAGATAGAACGTTATCGCAAAAATCGTGTGAAATAGACCCTGTAAATTTCACACATAAAAAGAGGAACTGAAACTAATAATGCATCATGACCATTTTATTTATAGCTGAAACAATGTTCTTATTATGGAACTTTCGATATGTAAATGAGACATTAATCAGAGGCCTTGCGCAACAAAGTTAATTACAATGTAAGACTAGCCATTTAAAAGTTATATTTATAATTGTCATCTCATTTATAATCAAAATCTATAAATATATGCAAAGTATAACTTTACAAATGATAATGAAATTTTTTTCATTTCCCCTTATTGAACGCGCTTGACCAGAAACATGACACAGAAATATAAAAAAAAACATATTTCCATACCTAGTTTCTGCAGATGCACTGTCACAGCTGGCTTGACATTAAGCGTGGTGGCGGCGACGATGGCCGAATCGCACTGGCCCGTCTGGATTGCGATGACCGCGTGGTCCAGGGCCGACATGCCGGACGAATTGTCGTTGTCCAGGGCAAAACTGGGGCCTAAAGCCAGAAATAGAATATATATTATGATTTATCGAGCATATATATTGTATTATATATTTGTGAAAATACAATTTATGTATTTTTCATTGAGGATGTCATTTTTAAATTGATGCAGTGCATAACTCAACTTTTCTATCATTACTACATTATTATTCTAATCAGATTATGTTAAATTTCTATGTTATATCCGAGGCAAAACTAGGGCCTTTGTGTATTTTGATTGTGGCTGTCATTTTTAATTGATACTCCACATTGTATATGTCAACTTATCTATCATTACCATGTTATTATTCCAACCAGATTTTGGTAAAACTCTGGGCTATGTATCGATTTGCTTACATGATTGATCAGATACAATTTGTAATTATTTGGTTAAATTTCGTTGGAGCATGGTCACATTGGAAGTGTGTGTCGAGCCTTCCTCAAGCAACCCGTGGTTTTCATTTTTCATTCTTATGAAACAAAAAATTCAAAAGCGTTCGTTTCGTTTTGAAAATCTAGGCACGATCGTGAGATTTTGAGTTTTCCATTATAAATGGAAAGAAAAACACGGCTTGTTAGAGGGGAAGCGCTACAAGTTCACCCCTGGCCCTTAATGTCATACCTGTGAAATCGAAATGATACGACAGTCGATTTGCAAACATAGCCAAGGCACACCCCGTGATCGTGTAACCAGCAGTGTTGTCTGGATCCTTGGTCCATGCTTGAAAGGCCTCCGAACACACAACGCCGACGAAAATGCCACAGTTGGAACCGCGGATATTGTATGGGTTGACACCTGTCGAAAGATATATGCGATTTAAATTAAAGAGAACTTTAAGGTGAAAAATAAATAAAACTGGTTTATGCCTTGGATACGTGTGGAATCTGTACCCATTATTTTGTTACAATTCCTTTGATCGTGAATGGTTAGATACATTAATAGCATCAGATTCTAGGAAGCCATTCACATCAAAGAACAGTCTGATGTTTGTATGAACCATGACATTTGACCTTAAGTTTTGATAGTAATTTGTCAACGAATGTCAAAATCAACTTCCACACAGGGAAGATGGAAGACCTTCCCAAAATAGTATACATTATATGAACATTATATGCAATTCATCAGATTTAGAAGAAGAGGGAAGAAGTGCATCCCCCACCCTATTCAACAAGGCGTCGAGGAACGTCGAAAGAATATCTTTAATAATTTAGGCCCATATGGAAGCTCTTTGCCACGGACGTAGGGAAAACGTATTTACACCGTCGAAGTGGGACAAAAATTATATCAATCCGACGTCGGGATACAAATCAACGTCCGGCAAACTTTCACTTTCCAAAGTGATAATGCCCTTTCGACGTCACATCGCAAACGTCTCAAACATTATGATACACACCTTTTTATTGTATTGTATTTATCACTCACCGGCATCTACAATGGCCTCATACGTGATCTCGAGGAGCATGCGCAGTTGTGGGTCCATCGTATCCGCTTGTTTGGGCGACATCCCGAAGAACGAAGCGTCCAACTTGTCGATGTCTTCATTCTTCAATTTGCCGCATCGAGCTGGTGTTCCGTATATGCCTAAGCAGTAAACATTTAGAGAAGATATGATGATTAGGAATGTGTAAAGAGTACAATGTATATGAATAAAACAATAGTAATGGACGCTTCGACATCTGCGTTCTTCAACTTGTTACATCGCGCTAGTGTGCGGTAAATTTATATACCTAATTTTTATTAATATAATAAATTGACTATTACAATGTATATAGAAAAATTGTATAGTTCCCGTGGTTTCTAAACGTCGTATACATTTCCACTTTATAGTGAGTCCCGTCTATACTGTCAAACCTTAGTTTTTCAACCTGCCGGATCGAGCTGGTGTTCCGTATATGCCTCAAATGAAACATATGCGTAACGAAAGAAAACCATGATTTGAGATTATAAGATATCAGATATTGAGATATCATATATATTATTTTCGTGTTTAAGTGGGACGTATGCAGTCAATGGCGGCGTTTTTTTAAACTTGTCGCATTGCCCTGGTATTCTATATACACACAGATAAAAAACAATGCGTATGGAGAGTAAACTATTTAATCTAAATCCATGCTAAAATTATTAATGTATTATTATGTGCCAACTTATATCTAAATGTTTAACGGGGGCTTCCAATTTCAAATTTACAAAAATGTTTTCATTTTGACACATCTTTTCTTAGGGTCCCATTTCGTATTGGTGATACATTAATACCCATAGATTGATATTCAAAATCAAACAATGTTACTTATTATTTCTGTATTACACATTAAATCATATTTACTTTAAAAAATAAGTTTGAGATGGAATATACAATGAATTGTTGGTGCGATAGCTTTTCTTGAGTTACAGATCGTTCCTCGAGGTTTAACGTTTTGATAGCAAGTTATTGTCAAAATGATGTATATTAAAGGGTTTATTGACCTTAAGTTTGTGATGAGGCATTCATTTGATTATTTGAACTAATTGGTGGCAAAAGGTTGATAGATTATGGATGCCAGCCCCTCTTTGATGTCATATTTGTGTCGATGGAAAAATATGATACGTTTTCTAATATTTTCTTATTCCATTATTTTTGTACAAGGGGCGCACACAGAATATTATTGAAAAGGGAGGATGGGGAAGGGACATTCTGCATGTATCTGTTATAATGTATAAGAGCGAACGGGGATGCCCGTCTCTTTATTCCTATATAAATCATCATCTGCTTGAAATCTTTCAAGATTTTTTTAGATTCATTTATATTTAAAATACATTTAGATAACACGGTTCAAAATAGAAACATGTATATGTCGTAGTCAATCTGTGAAAACCGCGTATGTTGACATTCGCTGATTTTTTCAGTCAATGTCAACATACGCTGGTTCACTCAGCGAATGTCAACAA
>LQRL01001096.1:0-10992 GCA_001703475.1 Hydroides elegans
AGAACAATTAATTTACATTATTCCATGTTTTAAACTTTCTTCTTATAATCCGTTAACCGAATGTTTTATGTTGCTTGGCCTTACAGACAATCAAGTAGCGGTTTACATAAGGGCAAGCAGCAGTAGGTACACACACGAGTCTATGGCAAAGTACTAGTATCTATATATGCACTGTTTTGTGTGCAATGCTATTAAAGTTGTGAATTATACCTTCAAACGTTCGATATATCCGTTATTTTTATATCCTTTACAAGCTTGATATTGTTGATAATTATATAAACTATTTTTGAAATATTATCCACCAAGAAAAACTTTGATATTTTAACATTTGTTTACAATTTTGAAAAACACTTCCTATGGAATCTGTAAGGCCAAGCAAAAAAAGTTTATTATTTGAACGTTTGCTTAGTTAATATGAACAACGTTACGCTAATGACCTTAGATATATATGAATTTACCATCGAGTTAATTATTTCCTTGACATGAAGTTAAGTGTGATGGGAATTGAAATTGAAATAGATTGTGATACGTACATATGTATTTAGTGTTCGGCTCATCCTCTAGGTCAATTTCTACTCCTATATTTCCCTGTAGAAGTTCACATTTTGTGGAATCACGAAAATTTGCATGATTGCATCCCGGTGTTTCGGTGCACTGCACAGCGCACTGTATGAAACTTTTACAATCAACGACGGATAATACTTCAGAAACTCCCCTTTTATTGAGGAGTATTGTGTAGTCAAATCCCCTTATATCGACACATTCCATATGTGCTATGATTTCAAGAATAAGAATGATTATCCAATTCATGTTTTTGTTTTCAAGATGACGATCATCAATTTTACTCCAACGGTTAGAGCTTTTTGAGCCTGAATTAAATTCAACTGTCTATTTGTGTCAAATGTGGAATGCGGTTGCTAGATCACTGCGCATTATATGAGCAATTAATCCTTTAGAGCAACGTATCGAAACATGATTGGCTACCCTGTTTCTTAACACACGACGGTATTTCATTGATTCCAACGTCTTAAATTTCCTTAAGTGACCCCGTTTCTGTCAGGCTACAAGGGTTACCAACGAGCTATCATTTCAAATATTTCATCTGAAATATATAAACAAAATAATTGACATGACATATCCGTTTTCATACACATGTCGAAATATAATCTTGCTTGAATATTTTGCTAAATTCCATGCATGTTTTCTTTTAATGTATTATCCAATTCAAGAGAAATTTGCGTTAATACAACAAACGTCCTTAATAATCATTTTTATGATATTTGTGTTGAGTTCACCTGAACTTAACTATTCTAAGTTAGTATGTCTGATATTGTTTGGCAACCAGCTTGGGGTAACCGGCTTGGGGTAGATGCAACTTATGTCAAAACATTTCAACAGGAAATATCAAATAAGATTCGTATAACTAATTTTCAATACGCTATGGTATCGCTATGGTATCTCGATTAGCAAATATTCTAGAAATATTTCATTTGTTTATCATGATTCTATCAATTATATGTATAAATATGTTTAAGCACGGGTAACTTTATTTTATGTATCAATGCAAACAATTTACAACGAGAATATTAATTTATCTTAACTTTTACATGAATCAATCTGCAATATATTCCTACCCCTTTTTATAAATCATAAAAAATAATATGTCCGCAAGACACAAGAAAACCGAACGTTTAAATGTAAATATATACTAATAATGAGCTCATTGTCTACTCTGCTCCTCACCTGGCTGAATGGAAATCACTTAACTTAATTTAAATTCTAAGTTTGATTGGAAATCACTTATTTTTATATTAATTATAAATGTGACAGTCTAAGGTTTTTTTTTATTTTGTTCTTCATTTTGAAATCCTAAAAGGCGAGACGAACTTTGGTCAACGCCGAGAAATGAGGTTATAATTGTCAAAATATTCTCAAATCAATTTATCAATTGGCAATAAAATAACAGTTATTCTTATTTACAAACTCATGTATCATTAATTAAGGAACAACAGCATTCATATGACTATTATTACAGAGCATAAGAAGAACTAGTTTAGCTTGTCGCATTAACAGCAGAATATTTGATAATTTTCCAAATGTTATGGACCTGGCCACGCAAGTTTATTTAATAGAACCCCGTAATTTTTCCCATTATACATTTTCGTTATTATTATTTATATATATTTTATATTAAAAGGTATAACGGTGTAGCCTTGTCTTTAAAGTAAAATTGTGTGCATTTAAACCTATATCGCACTAAAAAGCCAAAATCAAACGCAAACGTTTTCAGCAAAGAACAGTTTAAAATAGCTTATCAATTATTTATTAAATTATTTGTTCTATAAAATGGATTTGATTTAGAAAGGTCATGATGACATTTTCCTCACAATAGCAGTATGCTATTGCTACATAAAAACATAAAGTCTAGTGTTAAAACATAATCATACTTTACTAAATCAGCTGGTATTTGACAGTTAATACTTTGTATGACATTGCCCCTATTTTACTTTCTCACCGGCGGCTGAAATCTTATATATGAAGTATAATCTAATAGATAGTTAACAATGTCTTAAAGGGGAAGTTGACTTCGTTTAAGCTTATTCAAAGCTTTTAGTTTTCATTCAATGATGACACACTATCTTGTACAAATACCCATTAGGTACACTTGCATTAGAGCTGTGTTTGGTCGTGATATGATACATTGCGTTCCGCTTGAGCCGCATAATTTCTGTGTCAAAACAAGTTTAGAATAAAAATCCTAAAATCCGTGATACATGATGTCAATGGCAGTTTAAAATATGTTTGCCGAAACAAACGTTGAAAATATATATTTGTTGTTTTGCTTGCTTCTGCTTTTGGTCATCTCGTTTTTTTTACTCCCATCGTTACTGTAATTTAAAGTTGTAATAATTTGTTTGTCGATTACAAGCTATTAAAAAAACAATTAGTTGTTACATGCCAAAATGTAAGCGATAAGAAAATTTTTATTCTTATATGTTATATACCTTGGCTAAAAATAACAAATCAAAACGTATTTCTTGTTGTACCTCACATGACTAGACATTTCGAGTTATTTGATTTACATATACTAATACGGGACTAATACGGGTTTGGCTCATGCATATTTATCCAATCTGCACAAATAGATGGGGAAGCTAGATTAAAACTGTGAGGCATTGATATTACATTGAAACATAAACGTATTTTTAAAAGGTGAAGGGTTAAATGCACACATGTATTTAGTGAGGTAATGTTTTTATTTTGTATTTAGAATAAACGGCTAATTCGAATTGTCGAATTGTCTATCTGTGCTAATGTCCTGCGGTTGCGGGATGACTCCGTCGTATATAGGCGTTGCATCGTCTAGAGCGATTTATCGAAACATGACTTGCTGCTCGGCTCTAAACGACGGCAATCGCTCAAATGGTCTTAATGAGCCGCATGCGCTAGAGGGAAACCATTTTAACAAACTTAACGCCAACCTTGAAATATCATATGTTTTATGCCTATAAATAAAAATTGCAACCACTTTTGTCTATGGGCTTACAAAAGCTGCATAAGAATAATATTAATTGCAGTTGTAGCAATAATTTGGGGGCTTAATCACCCTCCTGCTTTTTAAACATAAAAAAGACAGGCAAATAAAGTCATTTTATGGCATATATCCGGAAAAAACGATAAGAATCCTCATGTACATAATTTGATCGAAACGAGTTGAATCAGAAGGGCTATAAAAGTTTTTAATGATGCAGATAATTGGCGGTGGATGGGCTTTCATAGATTTTCTTTGGATCATACGCTAACTAACGATACTTTCAATCGGTAAATCCTGTATACATTAACATCTTATAAATCTCCACACAACTTATGTCTAGATGTTTATTATTTTGTTTCCAAAATTGGTGATTGATGACTAACAATTAAGATGCATAGCTCATATTCAAATATATAACACAACTTTTTAAAGCATAAATGCAGTGCTAATTAAGCATCTAAAATTGTAGCAATGTCTCTCCAATACATACCCAACAAATAATTGGAATATTAGGGCGCAGTGTCGCACCATAATAAAGTAAGAATGTTTAAGCGAATGATGTGCCCGCTCTGATTTCTCTCTTCCATCAAGCATTTTGCTTGTACCCAAAAGTAGTCAGATCTCAAGATAAAACATTTGATTTAAATTTTGAAATAAGTAATTATGAAATAGCAATTTAGTGCCTTTTGGTCTTACACATATTGTGTATGCACCAAACGTCATCTATCAAAAGATAAGGAAAGGGATAAGCCATTTTCAACATGGTCGCATATATAGAAAAAAAACATAGATAGCAGTCCAGTGCCATTCGGTCATGTTATAGGCAAATAATTCTGATTGGTTCGACTATTTTTTTGCAATTATTCATCCACAAACATCATCAAATAAAAAGACTATTTAAGAGATATGTTGTAATATCTATAAATTAAGGCCTGAAATGCCATGTCGGCCATCAAAGGCGCTTCAAGTGATATTGGAATTGTAATACATTTGATGTGAATACCACCAAGCTGTAACTTACAATTTTGTCTGCATGACATTGTTTGCAGTAATAGTCATGTTAGTGGTTAGTGTTACCTCAACTACTACCCAAACCTCATCGCTCATACCAATGGCAGGAGAATGAGGAGGTGTCATGTCGGATCAAACTTCTTATCTCATCATTGTATAATTTCTTGCCATGGGTTTGCGAGGCGACATGATGGCAGTGTCGTTTTCCCCATCCGTTCTTCCCGCATTTGTATTTGAACAGAGTTATGTGTGTATTCTTCACATGTTATCATCTTCATAAACCTTGTGGCATGTCGAAAGCAGTTGGTTTATTTTTTTCTTAACACTTTCTGCAGTCTTTGTCATTCTGTTCCATGAGACACCTCATGTTCTATTTTGATGATAGTTTGTATCAACATCCTCGTACAACACATTAACGCTTTACTTTCTAAATCTACAGAGTTTTGGAAAAATAGATAAAACTAGGTTGGATGAGAATGACTTGAAACTGTCTTACACATTACCGCTATCAGTCCGTTGGAGACCAACATCAAATACGTAAACGCATTTTTATATTAACGAAATTTATCAGCGCAAACGCTCATCAGCGTTTATAAGACGAATACCGGACAAACGATGAAATGTAAAGTAAATATATTCTACCAACATGAAATAAGTGAGTTTGGCGTTTACTCACAAATGGGAACATATAGTTTGATTAGTTTGACCATACACGATAAAAAAAGGTATGTTGATATCGCTTAGTGATATGATCTATTGATCTATTTCTGACATTTGTAGGCGCCTTGTCCAAGGATGGATGAGTTTGCGGATGAAGAGGTATACCTAAAGCTCAGAATCATTATCCAAAGACCTTGCTGATAGAATTGTTGAAACTGCAACAACTGCCTTCTCCTGACGGCTTCATGTCCATGAACGGCCCTTTTTAGGACTAGTCAATCGTACAATATATCTCCATAATTTGCTTATTTTGTATGAATGTGTGCGTGGATGAATGATTGCAAAAAATGGACCAATTAGATTTTAGATTTTACAGATGACCAAATGGTGCTTAACTGTTATCAATGTCTCCCTGTATAGATAACCATTTGGCACTTCAGTCTTAACTCTTTTTTCCTATCATTATATCGATAAATATTTTGCTTATACATCACTACATGCAAGACAAAAAGACGCTGAACTGTTATTGTATCACTACTGGCATGACATAAAAGAGTTTAGATAAAATGGACTCAGAATAACCGTCTGCTTAAGCAAGATGGGAATCTAGCAAAGTGTCTGAGAGCAGGTTTTGATTGTATAAAGAAACAAAAACAATTATATGTTCTTTTTTCTTCCAAATAAAGCTTTTAAGGCGCGTTTCCTGCGTTTTAGATACACGAATTGACACATATCATAAAAATCATATTATTTATTTGAGGGCTGATGTTGAAATCATAAGCATAAATATTCATATGAATCATATGAATGTTTTGAAGATTAATGTTTTGAGCGAGCATCTGTATGCTTGAAATTCGTTATTATGTTGGAGTTAAATGTTAGATTGAACACATATCAGTTTGTTTCGGATGTATTTTATATAATTCTATGAAAGACACAGTAAAGTGTTTTGAAAACGAATATTCAGCCATTTTATTACATTAGAACTTATGATAAATACTCTTCTATCAAAACCAGTAAATCACATCTTGGTATGAAAAACGGTGTTCATAAATGTAAATAATTCAATAGACGGGTGGGAACATAACGATCTGAAAGTGTTGTAAATGGTCAAAAATTCCTTTAGAATTGTTGAATAATTTGTCGTGCCACATTTGATTAGTATTGGAAACCAATGCAATACTAACATCACCTGTTTGAAATGTGAAATTTGAGAAAATCTCCAAATAAAGTTATCTTTCGTATTTATTAGTTTTATAACCGGACTTTTTAAGAAATGGCAAATGCCATGTTATTAGTGAATGTCCCTTTAATTATTATTAGAGCTCCAATGTCTCCATCTCAGAGACAGGATTATCTCAATAAATGACAGATTTGATATTACTTTCATGAAAACGATGATGCGTTTTCATTCATTTTTTCTTTTAGCGATCTTTCTGTGATGGCACCACTGTACCATTTTTATAGGTATTTTGATTTAAGCCTATGTGTGTTAGGACGTACTATGATCGCATTCACACACATCAGGTTATCATGATAAGCCAAAGCTACAAGGTAGACAAAGAAAATTTATTTTTTGTTTAGCTAATCGAACTCTTTCTGATGAAATATTTGCTCGCTTTTGATTATGTCATCTCGCCCGTTCCCACAAAAGGTATCGAAATAAAATTATATGTATCTGTCGGTGTGGGGCCACGGGAGGGGGTCATAAACAGCATCAGATAACATCCCCGCCTAATGGAACCATAAGCACCAAATGAAGAACAGTAGATTCAACTGTATGAATAAACGGAATGAATTAATTATTCACAGCCGATACCCTTTATTCCATCACATATAAGGGGGTTCTATGAGTCTATTAATGATATGAGACATTTGCCAGTATCCGAATCAAACATTTGGTATATATGTCGGAATTTAGACAAAGTGATAAATCATCAAATAAAATTCGTTGATGCTAATGAAGTTTAGAAAATTACCAATTTTTATTTACGAGACTCAGATCCCCTGTCTTCACTAAATACGCATATCGTACAACCGATTTGCTTCCTTTAAATCACATGTATCTGGTTAATGATTTATTTAAAGGGTTTCGTATGGTTATAGATATGAATAAGGTGCAATTTCAGTAGGGATTAATAAACAGTGCTCATTTTAAAGGTACATAAATAAGCTGCTGATAATCATAATTCTGGTTGGTTAGTTTCCAAAGGGTATTGCATCATTCAGGAATCTTTTGCACTAAATACATTTATGCCATCTTACACCTTGGTTCATTGAAAAACATCTCTGGGAAAATTATCAAAACGGCACGCCAAATTGGAAGAAACAGAAAGAATCTAGAAAGGCAGAATTTCAACACCGTAGGACACTGGTTCGTGTTAACGCTCTCATCGATGCCAAGACATCTACTCTCAAACAGGCCTCCCAACGAGAAAACATATTAGGGTCGCAAACACGAGATAAGGGGTCACGGAAGAAATGGGTGATAAAGATAAATACGTTGGTGACAGAGACAAAAGCAACTGCTCGTACATTTATACGTTCTTGTCCATACTCCCATTTAAATGCTCTTGCAGATGTCTCTCTGCAAAAGTGCAAAAAAACAGAACAAAAAACGAAAATAACTGGCAATTACAGCATCACTCCACTTATATTTGTCATCATTTGTTGAGTTTTGTAATTGATATAAAAATATTAAAATCATTGCTGTTAATGGAGTGGATACATTGAAGCTAAGCTACTGCTTTTAGTGCTTCATTAGTTATGAAACCATATCTATAACAAATAAGCTGTAATTTCTTTTACACCGTGTGAGGTCGGAACGCGATATCCAAAAATCCTCAATCTATTCATTCTCAGTACAATTGTTAAATATAGTTCTTTTCATCCACGATTTGTATAATGTTTTCTATGGCGATTAAAAGCTTTCAATCCCGAATCAAAGGTTCAAAATATGTATTTGTCTTGTTTCTGTGCAGGGCCATTTTATTTTTTTTGCGACGTTAAATTGAACCAACAATTAAAACAGGGGCTAAAGTCTATTCATATTCCAAGGATGAGTCACATAAAATACTGGAGGGCATTTGTGTAAGGTGACATGACATACTTTGAGGAGTGACTGTTATTTTGTCTTTTTTACGCCTTAATATAAGAATGTCCTTTCGCTCTTACCCGTCATTTATTTCTTATATATATAAATGACTAAAATTGGATATTCAGATGATGCCTTTCATAAGTTTCATGAAGCAATAATGTTTGTCAAAGAGCGACATCAGTTGATAAAGAATAACGGTTCCGTACACAAAGGGATTGAGTGAAGAATCTTAAATGAACCGCTAAATACACAATATACAATCCCAATACGCAAACATTTGCAATTATTGCAAAGGCAGGTTTTAGCTTCATGAATAATTAGAATTAGATCAAAAAGGTACATATATGTATTTCTAAAGCCTTTTGTATAACACATTATTCATGAATCAAACATCATGTAAAAATACACATTTTATTTTAAAGTAATAACTATTGGTTGTTATGTAAAAATGTAATAATAGCCGGAATTGCATTGTATAAATGCTATGCAATTAGGTATAAAAGCAAAGCTTTCAGTATTTGAAACCCGATACAATTGCTTAAATATAAAAATCGAAAGACAAGAAATACAAGAATATCGCTTTATAAAAGTTGAAACAATGACACTTTAAATAAATGAAAAGAAAATAGTAAGATTGGATTCAGAAGTTCAAAGAGTAAATAGAAAACTTAACATAAACCAAACAATGACATTTTTACTTGATTTATGCTTATTCAATCCAAATGGTATACACAGAAAAGGTACGGTCCAAAATGTTTTCGGGCATAAATCTTCAAAAGCTGACTGCATATGATATCAATTTTCCAGTTAAAACATGCTCGGCTATAAAGCTAGGCCATAAAATGTCCCACTAAAACGTTTCTGGCTAATGCATTCTCAGACATGAGGATTTTATACTATACACCATAATTCAAACTCTAGCGTCTTGCTTTATTTTCATTATTTTGGTATTTACCCATGGTAATACTTCATCAAATTAAGGACTATTGCCAGATTTTTTTCGGAAACGTTTGTTGACATGTTGACACGCTAGAAAACGTTATTATTTGTGTCGCTGTTGGTTTAATCAATGTTTATTTAAGCTCGTTAATGCTTTTTAGAATTATTGGATTGATGGATCGTTGTAGCTTAGTTAATTTGATTCACCTATAATCAATAATAATGAAAATTGAAAATGATAATTATTTGTTGGCATTAAGCAAACATGGTAACTGATATATTGAATGCATGGTCAAGGCTTACATACAATGCATGGTCAATGCTTACATACAATGAATAACTACATAGAGTCTTAGAGCCTATTTATAAAAGAAACCAACATTGTCATTTTTTAGGTTGAACCAAGTTTGCGGGTTTTCGGGTGGAATATTTTCAAAAAGGATGGTTTACTGTATCTGATACATTATATCTATAGCTAAAATATGCATTTATACAAATCGGCAACTAACATAGACAATTTAGTTGGAATTTAAGATAGGCTCGAAAACATTTGTTTTGTTGTGTTGTTTGTGTTGTGTCTCTTTCTTAACAAACGCTAAAATCTAACGCACCGCTCATGATAATAGTAAACCTATCTCAAACTAAATATGTCTATACAATGCTAACATTCCTCGGACGCAGTTACCAACCGTAATGCCTAATGTTATACTGATTCAATAAACAGCAGTGATGCGTTTTTATCTATCATTTGCTTTTAGCGGTTCACTTTGTGATCCAATTCTACCGGTTTTCAAACAACATGTATTTGAGTTTAAACAAAGGATGTGACATGATCGTATCTATACAATCAGATCACGTGTTTATGTATTTATTGTATTGATTTTGGCTTATGAAATGCATTAGAAAAAACTTTTTCCGATTAATCTCTGGTAAAGTAACGTTGCCCGTTACCACTTCTCACGAATTATTGACTCAAAATGAAATAGTTCTACAAAGTTAAATAAATAACTGCATCAGATAACTTTTACTTTTTAAATACAGTTATAGGTTTTTTCCGAGTAGATATGTGTCTTACTAAAGGGAATCACTGAGCTATATGTATTAATATATTTACAACATGGATCAGCTGTTTTGCATTACCGCTGTATGATGTGTCGGAATTGATTATTTTTAAACTGTCAAACTTGGAAAAGAAGAAATTCCATTTGAAATCAAATGACCATTTATTTCATATTTATTTTATATACATTTTAAAGTTATTCATAAGTTGATGTTAAATAATATCAAACATATATTTATCTTATTATCTAAACATACATCATGTTGTAACATTTACCCGGATATATGTTTGTTAGTTTCCGTGTTAATGTTTTTTTTCTTTCCCCTTTTTTTCCTTGTTAATTAATATTTATTAGGGATATTAATAACACGTTGGTCAAACTAATAGTATTTTTTTTTACATAAGTCGCAATTTTAATTAGAAGGATAGTAAATATCGATTGCAACATTTATTTAATAAAACTACACACACAGGTTATGTCAAACACCAAAACTTGATACTTTAACATCAATCCCAAAAATATTTTCATTATCAATTATCGTAGCATTATCATTATTGTAACACACAGAACACAACTTTGCCATAAACAAATAGAATGCATCTATTCAGCTGAGCTTCTTGTATTTGAATTGTTAAATCAATTACACATTGAAACAAACATATAGGTAATTAAGAATAAGCTATATATAT
>LQRL01001098.1:982-15310 GCA_001703475.1 Hydroides elegans
GAGATAAAGATCAACCATGAGGGGGAAGTGAACAGAGCTCGGTATATGCCTCAGAACCCTTGCGTCATAGCAACAAAGACACCGTCAAGTGACGTGCTCGTCTTTGATTACACGAAACATCCCTCGAAGCCCGATCCCAGTGGCGAATGCCATCCCGAGTTGAGGCTCAAGGGACACCAGAAAGAGGGATATGGCTTGTCGTGGAACCCAAATCTTAATGGGCATCTGTTGAGTGCCTCAGATGATCACGTGAGTGTTGATTTAAATTTTAGACCTAAGATAGAATAAAGGGGAGGCATTCCAGGCCAAATCAACCAATTTTCGGAAAAATCCCCGGGTCATGGTTTCAAATCCTCTTTATATTTAAACCATGTTAACCTCAACTGATTTGATGGAGATATGCAAAATTTTAGCCCCGAAATCGAAATAACCTATGAGATATGGGCTCTTAAGCAAAGGGGTGCCTCGAGCCACTTAGTCGATTTTGCGTTCGACACCATGTTTGAAGAAAAAAATCTCCAAGTTTTAATTCTTCAATTACCCCCAAATTTGGGTTACTCATTCACTGTGGGTTGTTTTATATGGATAAACAGTGTTTTATGCCATGCGCATCGTAATTGTTAAAAAATGATAGCCTAAAAATGGCTTCCACGGCCGAATTTCAAATTTGTACAAAATGTTTAAAGTAATCTCCAGCTTTGAATATATATTGTAGAGCAACGATTTTAGCAAATAACATTGATATCATCAATGGTGTTTTCAGGCGATATCTACTATTTAAATCAAATGTTGGTATCATGCCAAAATATCGGTCTGAACTTAGCCATATGTTCAAAAATCTTGAAAATTGGCTATAAAACCGCAAGTAGATTTTTATGTGGGCGATTCCTCATCCTTTTCATTTTTGTATACAGGTATGCACATAAGCCTTCGCATTTCGCCAATGGCGAAGGTAAAATCCATTTGGCGAAGGTGAACCGAAACACCTTCGCCAAATTGGCGAAGGTAATTTTTTGGGCAAATTCATATATATGTCGAACAAAACTTTTTCATATGATATTTTCACATGAGAGATTTTTGCTTGGGCCTACAGCGCTCGATTGACTGACAATAATTTAGAATCTGAAATCGAAATAAATACTCAAAATACAGTTTCATCATGTATTAAATGAAAGTACCAGTCCCATGCATAATTTACGATTACCCACATTGGTTAAATCAGGGTAACCAACCTTAGTAAAATCACTGAAAATCAGGGAATTTCAAAATCCCGTTTTCAAATCAGGGAAAGTCAGAAGAAATCAACTTTTTTGGAGAAATTAAAGGACTTTCATTATGAATCAGGGAAAAAATCAGCAAATTTCGTTATAGCATTTTTTTAGTCATTATTATGATTTCTTAAATAGAAATGTGCTCGCGCCTTCGGCGCTCGCATACTCAAAAGATTTATTAAAAATTTTGGTTCGCGCCGTCGGCTCTCGGATATTAACTAAAGCTATGGCTTGTTATAAAGTACCAGTTCAATTTGGGCCAGTATTAATCTTGGATCAGGTAAAAAATATGGATAAAAAGGACTTCGAAACTGGCTGAAGACTGTTCACCCTGTAAAATTTGTAATTGTTTGCTTCTTATATAAATTCCATGGTTCTTTACAAATTATTTGAGTATTCTTCGTTCACACTTTAGAAATGGATGTCGTGATAAATGTCCTAAAGACAGTTTGGTCGCGCTTAACATATGTAATGCTATAGCATAAGCGAACCCATTAAAATCTGGTATGGACATGATATAGTTGCGCGACTAATTTGTAGGAGTAAGTTGCCCGATCGCGATCATCAACCATCGGTTGTGGTCAAGACCTGAGATCACGTTTGGTCACGTTTAGCAGAAAATCATAATTTATACAAGGAAACACGCGAAGGTGATTTTGTGACCTTTACAAATTTGGCGAAGGTAAATCGAGTTTGGCGAAGGTGAATCAAAAGTCCTTCGCCAAATTGGCGAAGGTAAAAAAATCGTTATGTGCAACCCTGGTATATGATATTCATTCCGATAAGAGCTACTCATTTTTATAGTTTTTGACTTGGGCACTCGTTGCTGTAATACCAAAAACTTAAAATTAAATTACTGACCAGGCCAACTTTTCAAAAGTCTTTTTTTTATTTAAGTGTAACAGTTTGTGAATAATTTTGCTTTATAACAAGAAATATGCTTAAATAAGCTTATTTGGTATACTGGTGTGCCTTTTTATGAAGATTTTCTATTTTGTTCACGAAAAAATCGGAATATTTATAGTAATATCATGATGTCTGAGCGATGTTTTCGAATAGTCATACTTATTCGGAATATATGTTCATAGTGATGTGTAATTGAGGTTTTTAGGCCCAACCTAACGGCTGGGAGCCTATAGGTTTGGGGTGTCCGTCTGTGCGTCGGTTCACCTGTCAATCATTCAGTGTGTCAGTCTGTCCGTCCTTATTTTTTTTGTCAAGTCCAAGATGTGAGAACGGATAGGTCTAGCGACTCGACGTTTGGGCTCAAATGAAAGTTCTAGACCCGTTTATAGGCCATTCGATAATTTCGACCTCGTTCGATCCACTTCCGGTCGCGCATGCGCGAAAATCGATATTTCACTGTAAAAGAGATATTTCAGGAACGAATAGGCATAGAGACCCGGTGTTTGGCGCGATTTGAAGCGTTTGACCTGTAGATGTGTCTTTTGATATTTTGACATGATTCGGTCAATTTGTGGCCGCGCACGCGCGAGAATATTCGTTTTTCACTATTTTTGTTGATATCTAGAGAATTAATAGACACAAAATTCTATGTTTTTCAAATCGAAGCGCATGACCTGCAAACAAGCCTTTTGATATTTTCGACCAATTTCAGTCAGTTTCCGGTCGCGCATGGGCGAAAATAGTCATTCTAACTGTTATTGACGTATTCTCCAGATCGATTGACCAGAGAAATTATATTAGGCTCAAATTGAAGCGCCTCACCAGTCCAGTTGATATGCCTTTTGATAATTTGACCGAATTTTTCTATTAAATTTAAGGATTTTCGATGAATTCATCGCTCATACACAAACAAGTCTTATGTTTTATGTTTATTTTGTTTCAGTTTTTGTTAGTTGTAGCGAGATTTTGTAATATCGAAACACAAAACTTTATTCGAATGGTGCATATAAATTTCGTCATTGGCACAAAAGTTTCCTTTTCTCGCTAAACTCGCATATATATTGCCAGGCTATCCATTAGTGATGGTGAAAAATTACTATTTTCGCGCAAGTGCGACCGGAAATTTACTGAATTCGGTCAGAAATATGAAAAGGGCTGTTTGCAGGCCAAGCCCTTCAGTTTGAACCTAATATCGAGTCTCTTTGTTCTCTATTTGTTCTATAGATATCGACAAAAACTTTTAAAATTTACTATTTTCGCGCATGCACGACAGGAAATCGACCGATTTCGGTCGAAATAATCAAAAGGCCCATCTACAGATCAAGTGTTTCAAATTGAGCCCAACATCGAGTCTCTAGGCCCATTATTTCCCCCAGATGTCGCCTTTACAGTGAAAATATATTTTCGCGCATGCGCGACCGGGATTTGATTGAATGAAGACATAAAATATGGAATGGCACATTTACAGGTCTAGAACTTTCATTTGAACCCATCATCGAGTCTCTAGAACAATCCGTTTTCAGGTTATGGACTTAACAAAAACATGACGGACGGAAAGACTGACACGCTGAATAATTGACAGGTGAACCGACGCACAGACGGACACCCCAAACCTATAGGCTCCCAGCCGTTAGGTTGGGCCTAAAAACCTCAATTACACATCACTATGAACATATATTCCGAATAAGTATGACTATTCGAAAACATCGCTCAGACATCATGATATAGCTATAAAAATTCCGATTTTTACGTGAACAAAATAGAAAATCTTCATAAAAAGGCACACCAGCATACCAAATAAGCTTATTTAAGCATATTTCTTGTTATAAAGCAAAATTATTCACAATCTGTTACACTTAAATAAAAAAAAAGATTTTTGAAAAGTTGGCCTGGTCAGTATTTTAATTTTAAGTTTTTGGTATTACAGCAACGAGTGCCCAAGTCAAAAACTATAAAAATTAGTAGCTCTTATCGGAATGAATATCATATACAAAAATGAAAAGGATGAGGAATCGCCCACATAAAAATCTACTTGCGGTTTTATAGCCAATTTTCAAGATTTTTGAAAATATGGCTAAGTTCAGACCGATATTTTGGCATGATACCAACATTTGATTTGAATATTAGATATTGCCTAAAAACACCATTGATGATATCAATGTTATTTGCTAAAATCGTTGCTCTACAATATATATTAAAAACTGGAGATTACTTTAAACATTTTGTACAAATTTGAAATTCGGCCGTGGAAGCCATTTTTAGGCTATCATTTTTTGACAATTACGATGCGCATGGCATCAAACACTGTTTATCCATATAAAACAACCCACAGTGAACGAGTAACCCAAATTTGGGGGTAATTGAAGGATTCAAACTTAGAGATTTTATTCTTCAAACATGGTGTCGAACGCAAAATCGACGAAGTGGCTCGAGGCACCTCTTTACTTAAGAGCCCATATCTCATTGGTTATTTCGATTTCGGGGCTAATATTTTGCATATCCCCATCAAATCAGTTGAGGTTAACATGGTTAGAATATAAAAAGGATTTGAAACTATGACCCGGGGACCGTTGGTTGATTTGGCATGGAATGCCTCAGGGACTAGTTAGATAACCGTTTACATGGTTTTAATAAATCTTCCATATATACTGTACAGTATAAACATTTAGACAAAATAAGTATGACTTAGAGATATAAAGGTTATTTTCTGAAATTATAGCATCGTCCATAGGTTTGAATGGAATGGATAGAAAAAATAAAAACACGATATATCTTAGTAATATCTAAAGTAAAGCTGGTCTAGAATTTCATTTGAAAAATGTGTTAACTCAAGGATTTTACTTTTGCAGACTATCTGTTTGTGGGACATCAACTCAGCAGCGAAAGAGGCCAAAATAGTAGACGCAAAAACGATATTCAACGGACATTCATCAGTGGTTGAAGACGTCTCGTGGCATTTATTACACGACAGTATCTTTGGTTCGGTGGCTGACGACCAAAAACTTATGATGTTAGTATGATAATCGTCTGTTTAACAGGAGGGGATATAGGTGCAGCCGGTCAAGCGGTTGTCAGTCGGTCCGTCTGTTTACTTAAGGTAGTGAGTACATGGGAACTTTGTATAAAGTAACGGGGATCTGGGATCATGCATCACTGATGCTTCAGTTTTCCTCATTATTCTTGTTACTCAGCTAACACATAAATATGATATTTTGACTATGTATATATTGGAATCCTTATCAAAATGTATGCCTCTGATTACATATAAATAAAGTTTATTAAACGAATTCCTGTAACACTTCAAGATGAGTCATTTGTTTTGACGAAGTTTAGTTCAAAGCTATTCATTGTTGTACCATTTTTACTGAGTTTCTTGTAATGCAATGTTCTTATGCCACAGCTGGGACACGCGGTCGAGCACGAGCAACAAAGCGAGTCACGTGGTTGACGCGCACACGGCCGAAGTCAACTGCCTCTCCTTCAACCCCTACAGCGAGTTCATCCTCGCCACAGGATCCGCCGATAAGGTAACAATTTATCAGATCTGTAAAAAAAATAAGCTTTTCACTTGATATTGTGGCTCTTGACATGCATACATTATGATTCGTTTCGGGTATACATTATTGGAGAAATTGATATTTTTTTATGGAGTCGACTTTTCTATAGTACTAGAAGTATGCATTTTACAGTATATAGTAATGATATTCAGCTCTATATTACAGCTTGTTTTCTTGAGTATTTGTCTTTTGGTATTGATGAAATAAATGAATGTGT
Organism: Hydroides elegans; assembly: GCA_001703475.1. NCBI lineage: Eukaryota > Metazoa > Annelida > Polychaeta > Sabellida > Serpulidae > Hydroides > Hydroides elegans. The sequence continues at coordinate 6,934 of LQRL01001098.1, forward strand.
TTTGTTTACAGACTGTTGCATTGTGGGATCTGAGAAATCTGAAGCTGAAACTGCATTCCTTTGAGTCGCATAAAGACGAAATTTTCCAGGTAAGTTTGTAATATTGATAATTGCAAAAACCAAAAGTAGAATTTTTATTTTGAACAACAATAAGATCAGATCATATATTTGATAGCGGGCCTGCTCATTTAATATGTCCTTGGTCGGTTTTCAGGTGCAATGGTCGCCCCATAACGAAACCATCTTGGCATCCAGCGGCACTGATAGGAGACTGCACGTATGGGATCTTAGGTAAGCGTTCGGGTTTGTTTGTGTCTTTCTTGTAAAACTTACTTTAATCTTTTCAAAAAAAAACTTGTTTTTCAAAGATAAACTGTAAACAATCGTTAAAAATGATAATCTGCTTTAACGCTAAAAGTTACATAAAATGCAGGAATAATGAGATGCCATAACCATGTCCCGGAAATCAATCATCATTAAACTTTCCTTTCAGCAAAATCGGTGAAGAACAGTCAGCTGAAGACGGCGAGGACGGACCTCCTGAACTCTTGGTAGGTGCTCTTACTTTGTCTTTACAAGTGTCGAAATGCTCAAAATCGTGTGTAAAATTGTGATCACCTTAAAGTACATTTAGCCTACTAATTTTATTTTGATCCTTCAACAAAGAATAGACTCTATTTCTCCTTTTAATTCATAGACCATAATAATAAACGGAAAAAAAACTATATTCAATTTCTCTCGGATAAATTTGCACAAGTTAATATTGGGTAGGGTTATTGATAAATGTTTTAGTTCAAATGAATATATTTTAAACCCTGCTTTTCAGTTTATTCATGGTGGTCACACTGCGAAGATTTCTGATTTTTCGTGGAACCCCAACGAGCCCTGGGTGATTTGCACGGTGTCTGAAGATAACAACATGCAAGTCTGGCAAATGGTGAGTAATACTTGTGAATAGGACTGTATTTAAATCCCCTTTATGTATCCGATAAAGCAACTAGAATAAATGAGAAAGGCAAGATGTATACTGATGAGGTAAATGCAGCTATTTAATAAGATGCGCCCTACTTATTTGCTATCATTTATTCAAAGGAAAATATAGAAATATTTGAAGAAAAAAACATTACCATTGAGTGATATTAACATATTAATGGAAATATTTGAAAATGAATGAATTTGGTACATTTCAGGCCGAGAACATTTACAATGACGAGGAGCCAGACACACCGTCGCAAGAACTCGAACCCGCGGCTTTATAATTATGACGTCATAATTAAAACGTCAAATAATAATGACGTCACAATGACGTCATAATGGCGCAACTAGACTGCCAGTTTAGAAACGAGACAATATCGGTGGTTAATGCATTTACATTTGGTATCGCAGGATACAAAACCGTATACGAAAGTAATCAGTGCTTATCCTGGCATTTGTGTAGTTTAAGGAACTTTTATCATGATGGAAATGTGGGTGTTGTAAACGCGTAAATCACATTATGTTGTAAAGCCTTAATGAAACGTATCGAAAATCAACAATGTTTAAAAAAATCGTTTTGGAATTTATATTTTAAAGAAAATCAGTCTTTATATCTGTTAATACACTTGTTCGCATGGAGATTCTTTAAGAAATTAGCTTTGTATATTTGTGTTTAATAAAGTAGATTCATTTATTACTTTGCGTCTTTTTTTATCAACGCCTCATGTGGAATAAATACTTACCGGTATATCATACAACCTTTTTGGCCGACTCATTAAACATCAATCACTAAAATTTCCAAATGAATATTTTACTATATCTGCACTACACTACTTTGGACTATTCTCTAGTCGAAACATTTAATTTCGATTCGAACTTATCGCTTTAATAGAGCTTCTACTTCGGAATAAACGTAAATTCCAAGTTCTGTTCTGAATAGGGGAGACCATAACGGTATACTACCGGTTAACTTATTGAATATGGCCAGAACAAGCATATTCATTCCAAAGTATCTTTTGAAAACAGCCCTGAGCCTGCTCACAATATAAATAAACATTTGCTTAGACTGATAAAATGTAGCTTGAAAGAATACAACGGATTGCGATTCGGTTCGACTAAATGACTTAATAGTAATAATAGACCTCGATTTGTTATCTACGTGCTGCACAACACGGACAAGTAAAAGAAAGGCCGAGTTTTTTTTTTTAATGCAAAGACCCGCTAGCCTACCGTCATGTTTCATAACGTGGAAAAAAATATATGGTATGATGGCCAAACGCAAAATTAATGAAAGACACAGCTGTATTTTCCTGATTTATTGCTTTTATTTGGATATAGACTCTAAATAGCTCGAATCAAAACATTGTGGCATCACACAAGATGCGATTGATAACAGTGAACACGATTTATATCCAACGTAAATCATAACTATTCCAATCAGTGGGAATATTTAAACAAAGAAATCCACTGATAGTAAAGAGAAAACCCTATTTTATATGTTTGCATATAATATTTGACTCATTCTAAAGCTTTATTTAATTGTGTAACAAAGACAATTATATTTTATTTGCAAAACTCTTGACGCAAAAAAATATAGTTTTGACTTGATCCGCTACTAGTAGTTTACTATTAAAATGTTACATCTACATAAATACGCGCATATTCTTCCACTCTCATATCACAGAACGTTTACCTTAAATATACTTAATTATTTTAACATGGAATGCAGAACCTTTTAATCTGCCTCTTAATTTTTGAACTAAAAACACATGCATTTTTTTTATTCTACAAAGATTAATAAATTGATTATTTATGTAATTTACTTTAAAATGAAAAGGTATAATTTATGAAGATATTCAACGCAAATTAGGGAGTTGCTAATTGAAGTCATGAAAGGAAACCACTATTTATCCAATACACAGCGCATTTAAATCTTCCTTAGGTAAGTGTCATGAAAATAATTAGCATTTTAATCGGAGATCGATACCATATCTTATTAGGCATAGCTTGAACATCTTTAAACTACACATTTTAAAATCTTCATTTCAGGTACGTTTTGTCAGTGTTTAAAACATTGCATATATTTATCAAACGCATAAAACAAAAGCAATACTATGAAGGCATTCTTAACGAAATGAACAATCATTGACTTCCAAAGACACATGAAAGTTTCTCAATATTACACCAAAAATTTGATTTATCAAACATAAACATATCGTTTTTACCTTTCCAAAAATGCACTTTAATAAGAATTTATCTGTGACGAGACCTGATGTTTATCACAATGACATGAGAATCGCTAGGACTGATAACGCAAAGAAGAGCATGAAGGGAGACACCTTAATTATTTTAATAGATTTTAGTATATACCTAGTAATGCCGTAAAACAGTTATGTAGTTTTGCTATTCAGTGCATGAATTAAGCATTAATACGAAAGCTATGATATTAATTGTTCAAAATGATCAAGTTTGTGATTTTATTTTATTGCATATCGGAGGGTTGAATAACATGGATTAGGTTTTTTAAGTACCGCAGAAGAAAACACATCAATTTAGTGTTTTAATTCTGAACAAATCACGAAACAACGATTTAATGTGTTTCCAAACATGATTGTAATTCATGATTCCGTAAACACATACGATGAAGTCAAACCTATTAATCGTAATTGCTGATTATATAGATAACACGAAAATATATATTTCAACGAAGAGACGAGGTTACTACCTGTTTACTCAGATGGTAGAGTGCTTAACACAAGTTAATATAACAATCTATTGATTTTTTATTTAATATATTCTGTAAACTCTACATAAACTTTCGCTAATCCAATATGAAAAATTCCAAAAATATAACTTTAAATAAATAATTTGTTATTTATCATATAAATGAATAATTATCGCCTTAAAAGCAAAACAATCACGACACAAGGTCTTAGAAATGTTAATTCAAAAGCGTTTAACAAAATGCATTGAATATTCATCTACATTTAATGTGACATGATCAAACCAGCTTCATTATGATAACCCAGATTTAGCATGAATTTCTATAATGAATGTGTTAACAATATTTATTAAGAAAGCACAGTTGGTGTTAGAAAGGTGACTAGATCTAGAATACAGATGTGTTATAACACGAGCACTTCAGTCTAAACAATGTTATGAATTGTCACGATTGCCAATAACAAAATTGGCTACTATAGGTACAGTTTAAAATAATTACTTCTATCGCATATTTGGGGTAACCTACCATACCTTTCTTCGAATTATTGACCTATTTTCTTTTATCGCAAAATTAAAGCCATTTTGCTCAATTCAATCTAATGGTGACCCCTATACGCTATGGGTTCAACATTGCACCATTTTGGGGATATCACATCACTAAATATATTCATTTTTAAAAATCAAAACAATCATTACATAAATAAACCTCATGCGATTTCTAATTATTTTGTATAACCAAGTGATGTATTGAACGATTATCCATTCAATACGCACTAAACCATGAAACAGTTTTAATTTGTATTAGACTCTTTGATTTCATCTCAGACGAAACCACGTTTTTGTTGGTGAATTAGATGTATAGAAATAAACAAAACAGTTTCTAAATCTAAACGTTGGTCAGTAAAGCTTGCAGCTTGTAACAAATGCACCATTTTGATATAACAATGAAGAACCGGAAGAACAGTTTTAGTGCAGAGTTTCAGCCATAACCTGAAACAAAAGACATATTTCATAGAATTAAAGTCGCATGTACACTAATGCAAATTGAATTATCCAATATTATTTGCTTATTTTAAGCATGTAAGCCAATTTCATTCGAAATCATTATCTTTCAAAAAATTAATAATAGGCTTTGTAAAAGTGCTGGTTATAGGTATAATAGTATTCATATAACACGATTTTTTAACATTCTAAATCATGGGTTAGCGCAGGTTTCGATTTAAGGATCTTTGAGAAAGTGAAAAAAATCGTTCCTATTCGAAGTTCTCATCACAACAACATCATCATCATGATTTTTTTTCAGAAAATCAAAATTCAAACAAATTAGAGCCTGCGAAATATGTCAAACCAATGGTTCATCCGCCCCTTAACACACCTGTGGCCCCAGAAATTTCCGCAGACCCCATTTCATAGGAACCAGAGTTCTCAAAGACTCAGACCTTCACTCACCTTTGGCCCCCGAGGCAGAACATCAGCTACCGCCAGAATTTATTTACAAACAGCGGAAAATATAACAATCATTAAGAGCTCAACTAGAGTGCCCTAATGGGTCACTGCGACTCCATTCACTCACCTTTGGCCCCCGAAGCGGCCGTCATCCTTGGCATCTCGCAGATCTCGCACTTGTCGAGGAAAGGGTGGTTCTCAAAAGTACAAGCCGTACAGCGCCAATTCTGCTCTGCTTGCGGCTCGGGGTGGTGGCGCTCGAGGGGCGGAGGGAGGCTTTGTTGGGCCATGGAAGCGGGGGGAAGGGTGGGTGGAGGAGGGCGAGGTGGGGGTACTCCTAAAGTAAAGGTGAGAAATAGTATATAAATGGAATGCGAATCAATGTTGTTTTGATTAGCTTATATGAGCAACACATAATAAAATGGTGTGTTGGCTTTTTATTATTTCATATGATTTCCTCGTTTATTCATATTATTGTATGATATATCCGATTTTTTTAAAAACACATAAATGTTTTAAATAAAATATAACAGCTTTGTTAGTTACAAAGATATATCTATTACAACCAGTAAAATCTTGAACAAGACTTAGCTTTGCATGACTATGCATTGCTTGTTCTTACATGAGTTCGCATTTCATGTTTTGAAACATATGACTTACGATTATGAGGGAGCTTCGGCTGCTTCGACGGAAATAGGTGATAAGGATACCCCAACAATCAAATCTTATACGAGACAGGCTTTACTCTTTGTTTTAGTTTAAATATAAGAAATGCTCTTACGACTAGGAGGGAGCTGCGGCTGTTGCTGCTCCGAAGGAATGACTTGTTGGCCTCGCGGGATGTTCGAGTAGAAGTTGTCTCTGTGGGGTATGTCCAGCACACCCAGACGCACTGCAAGAAATAAAGGAAGTATATAAAGAAAAGTACCCCAACTAAATACGAGATAACAGAAGGATTTGTTTTCTTAATGATCATCATCCCACGAAAATCCTATTACAAGACATTTAAAGGTATGCAACGATTTTTATTTCCCACATACAATAACGAAATTTGTTTGTAGTAAATCGTAACATGTCTTTTAACAATGCAAACTTAACCTACATTGTCCCTATTAACTTTGAGAATGAGTTCAATAGATAAAGATGGCGACTTAACAAGGAACATACCCTCACGCGGGACAGACTGACCAACAGACGGATAGACAGACCGATAAGCTGAAACAAATATCCCCTTGTTTCACGAGGGATTAATATAATTTAAAATTATCTTAATTTATCGAATGTGTCTAATACTTAGTATCGAATCTCTTGAAAAGCGTCTATTATTAGGATACGAATTACAGTTTAAGTGAAAGCTAATAAAGTGCATTATTGGATGCTGAAATACTCATTTAGTAAATAATTCATAAATTGGTTAAATAAGGTGTAAACTAAAATTGCGTTTTTATATACTCAAACGATTTGATTTAACTTTTTAAAAGTGTCCTTTTTTAAGTGTGTTCTATAAAATTTGTGTCATATCAAATCAAATGCTTTATTTCCAATTTAAACACTTTCCCCAAATGTTTATAAATTTTGACCAGTTTATGCATATTGGAAAATTAGACCTGATTGGAGGCAACTCTTAGGTTTTTAGAGTTGTTATAACATTACTCACATTGACTATTGTCTCCCGCTGCGGCGTCGATTCGCATGGTAAGAAGGTGGATGTCAATTTGCAACTTCTTGTTTTCCTGCTTCATCTTCTGAACGTCTTCGGCCTAAAACAACAATTAACGGATGTCGTATATATTTATATTATATATTAAAATTAATGGCCACGGTGTTTCTCATCTACACAATGAAACTAGACGAAGAAGACTGCTTCAAAGTAAGCCTGACAAGAGAGAAGGTCTATGTTTAAATGGAACAGGCTTTTTATTTATCATTCTCCTAAAAGCATCTGTGACAACTTATGACCTACCGGTATCTCCTTATATGCTATCGGGTTTTTTGTTCGCCTTTTCCTTCATAGAAAAATGTCAATAAACTCTCGCAAAAAGTACAAACCGTTGCGGTAAAATGCGTTCTCGTTCGACGACGGTCCTGCAGGTCTCGCTGCAGTTTACTAACATCGGCTTTTAAGGAATTTAAAACATTGAAACTATGCTTTAGATCCTCGTCTAGTTTTGCTTTCCTCTTCTTCTGGTGTTCCAAAAGCGCTGGAATAAATCAAATTTATTTTTAAAATCAATACACCAATACGCTTACACACTCAGTTTCGTCAAGAATCTTCCGAACTTATCATTATTTTAGTATTGTTTCGACAATATTATGCCTAAATAACTAGTTTGTTAATAAGACGGGGAAATTTTAAGGGCTTTGCAAAGGACTGTACTAAATAACAAATTATAATGACCTTAAACCATATGAAAATCTGAGTAAGTACCCTGTTGAGCTACTCGGTGTATACAGAAGACAAGAAGGACAATTTTTCAGACATTATGTATTTGAAGAAAAAAAGTGCTCCCAACCATTCATTGTAAATCACTGTCGTGAACATACAGCTCCCGATTAAGATTTATTGCCGAATGTTAAGACACTTGACATCTCTTTTAACCTTATATAAATATGATAAATATGCATAAATACGATAAAACTTCCTCACTTGTTATATAAGCCGAGTCTTCGCCAGCACTGTTCCTCCGATAACAACCCTCATTAGACGACGACACTTGTCGCGATGGCGGCGCCTGGAAATTGAGACCGTCCGTCGGAGACACCCCATGCGCCGCTGCATCAGGCCACTCGCCTCCTTGGAACACAAATGGTGGGTTTTGGATGCCTTGATGCACACCCAACGATTGTTGGTAGGCTCCCTGTGGCGGTGGTTGGTTCACGTAAGTCGGTGTTCGCATCGCAGTATGGGGGTGAGGGCCCGGGAAGCCGTACATGTTGGGTTGATAACCGGGGTATTGACTTGAGGGGTTATACTGTCCAGGGGGCGTTGCCATTCCAGCTGCTGAAGGGTGCATGTACTGCCCAGGCGAGGCAATTTGCCCGGGAGGTGTATGACTTATTGTTCCGGACATTGAAGCCTGGGGCACCATGTGACTGAAGTGTCCACCAGGCGTTGTGGCTTTGTTGTGGCCCGGTGTTCCCGGGCTAGAATCACTAGACGCTTGTGGTTGATACGCAGTTCGGTATACTGGCAACGTTTGAGGATTATTTCGAAATTCTTGACTAGGAGACGGAG
>LQRL01001104.1:4598-29740 GCA_001703475.1 Hydroides elegans
TTATTGAATTTAAGATTGCTTTGCTAGTGTACAAATCTATTCACTGTAATTGTCCGCAATATTTGCGCGATTTGTTGGTATTTTATCAGCCTAATAGAAATCTTAGATCAAAAGACTCTCATCTTTTAATCGAACCCAAATATCATTTGGAAAGGTGTGGGCGCAGAGCTTTTTCGCGCTGTGGACCAAAAGTATGGAACTCGCTTCCAATTTTTGTTCGAACAAGTAAAAATGTCAATGATTTCAAAAGAAAACTAAAGACATTTCTTTTTAGTAAAAGTTACCATAAAATGTATATTTTGTAAACGTTGTATAAGTATCCATGTGTGTTTTTCTTAGATTATAAATGTTAGGTATGCGCTTGGATAGTTTACTTACAACGCGCAATATAAATTTGAAAATTAAAAAAAAAATAAATTAAATTAAAAATAATGGAATATATAGGGCTACTTTCAACGTTGTAGTGTAGTCATATATTAAATTCGCGAAGGAAAATTAACACCTGAGCAAATAAAGTGCCTTTCAGCCAGGAAATAATAATGTGTTTAAATGGAAATAGTATGTCACGTTTATGTATGATTATTGATGTGACATTCACAGCTGAATTATCGCCTGGTAACATTATTGGTTACGTTTAGAACAAAAAACTGACGTTGAAGGTATTTAGGTACTCAGAAGGTGTTAACAATATTTCAGATAGTAGACGCATTAAACAGTCCCGCAAATCATGAGTACCGTGGCTCTTTTCAAATTAAACTAGTTTATAAGCAGATGAATTTTAGTAAAATTTATCTTTATTTTGCATGACGATATATACTTTTTAAAAGGCTAAGAAATAATGAGCTTACGCAGCTTTTTAACCTTTCAAATCGGTATTGCTCCTGCTCAATAGCTTTTGACAACACTATACAATAACAAGTGTCACATAGCATGACAGTTTATCTATGAATAGTTTCTATCATTTTTCATGTTTGAGGCATTGACACAGCCAAAACAAATTAGTAAAATGATATGCACTGATATTTTGAAAAGCACAGGTACAGGCTTCATCCGTATTAGTTGGGCATATATCCGCTTCCGCATAGAGAAAATGATATTTACTTTTGAAAAGTTTACAGTGCTTGCCCTTTATTATTGGTCCCTATTTTATATAATTCATCAATTGTTTATGCAGATTTTGATAGAAATACGAAATCGAAAGAGAACTAAGCCTTTTGGTAAATCCAAAGTCATGTTTGGTGTCGAACAGAATTTGATACTTACGAACGCTATTAAAATAACTGCCATATCCAAGAGTTGAATTTCCATAATTGCTTAATAGTATTGGGGTTCCTCAAAAAGAGTTAATACAATTCATCTACGTCACCGCCTCGAATTTTGTGAGTCAAATGATTTGCGGTGTCGGACGGAATCGATAGAAGCGTATTTGCTACCTGTACTTGCTTAAGCAAACATTCCACCGGTATACGCAGTAATAGTTATCGACCAGATTTTAAACCATGGATGGTAAGGCTATTAATATACAGAAAAACATTAATCAACTTCTTTTGATCACTGATATAAATTAACCAATTTTAAAAGATGTCTGTTTTCTCACAACGTCAATTTAAATTTATCACAATGTTACACAGATAACTACAGTTATTTATTATTATGGTGTCTATACGACATTTTTGGAAAATTCCTATTATAGGAACTTTATACGATGTCGCTCTATACGGATGTCACATTTCGTCTCATAAGACTTTTCCTGTCCTCCCACCTGTCGTCTTCATGAACCGCATTTGATTCATTACCTTTACATGGTCTGAGGCCCTTATTTTATGTTGTCTGAGACATTAATTTTGGATTTTGATTATCAATACTATGATTTATTGTATGAAAATTAGCTGTTATATCGATACAATTAAAAGATCAATGACCGAATCCAGATAAAATAAGAAAGTGACTGTGAAACTAAAAGAAAATAACGCATAAAATATATCAAATACGTCAGCTTAGGCAATATGCCTATGTTCTATAAGTGTTCAGTCCAAATGTAACAACGTCTGCATGCGTTGTTTCATTAAATGGGTATTTACGGAAGAGAAGGCCCAAAAATAATTACCAATGAACCCCCATACGTTCAATAAATACTATGGATTAGTCAACGGTTCTGCTGATAAGGCCAGATTCGTCCATTGAGAGAAAGTGATAAGTGATTTATCTGATGAGTGAGCGTTTTTACAATAAGATGACCTAAGTTCCTTTCCCTTCGCTTAACTCATGAATAATGGGCGAAATGGGAATACTCTGTGGATTTAGGGATGTCAAGAGGGTGGTACAATGATGGTTGGTGATTCTGTAAATCAACTTGTTCTATTTGGACTGACTGAGTACCATCACACTCTTATTTTGTAATGGGTTTTAACTTATTTTATAAAGGTTAAGTATAAGATTAGATCATTTCGCGAAGATAGTATAACTATTGTAACAATTGTGTTCATCAAATAATCATTATAAACATGTATCAGGTCAAAATTGCTCCGGTCAAAATGGCCCAAAATTTGTCAACATAGGTCAAAATGGCCCCGTACCTTACGTACGTTACGTACCTTCGACATTGAAATAGGAGAACAAGTATCAGCATATTACAATCATGCTACAGATTAGTTTTTATGTGATTAGGATTCCTCTATTCTCAGTGTTAAAACTCGGATTGAATGGTTTAAACACAATATGATGGACCGATACCAATATATTTTGTCCCGTGAGTTTGGAAACCCCTCCAACTGTTGCCCCCTCTCCTATCCCAAGCTTCACAATCACGGCTTATTCAAATGTACTTTAAACAAAATATGCCACAACGTATATATTATATTTAGACAATATAGGCCTCCCTGTTGCTTTTTTCACGTTAGCTACGATGTCTTAATGCTGACACGTCGATCTGAATAAAATGCCATGCTATATGGACAAATACTGAGCTGTTTGCATTTGACGACTGTTAAATGATGATACCACCGGTCAGTTATATTGCGGACACAAGCTGCGATATTGGTATGAAATATGGTAAATCCAGCGTTATCAGTTTACTTAATAACAATTATATACAGCATATTTTATAGCAATTTCATGAGCTGCGTCAGAAATGTTGCTGGCCCGACCATATTACGTACTTGATCGGCAATTAGTAACCTAACTGATTTCATGTCACTTTGATTTATTTATTAGTTATTGCATTATTTGTGCTTCGTGTTGATATGGTTTTATAATGTTTTTTTGAAGAACACTTAAGTAGCCAAAACATTAATCTTTAAAATGGTGTGAAAAAACTACGATTTATCATTCAATTAACATTGATCGTGTATGTTAAATGCTTACCAACCTATTTAAAAAACGCAACAAAGGTTTAATTTTATATGGAGAGGAATGTCACTCAATTTCAAAAAAATGTTAACAATGTGTTTAGAAAATTATGAAATATAAATCAACTAAATCAAAAAGCTTACAAATGTTATTTCACATCATTAAAAATGGTCCATGGGAGAGACAAATAGCAATTATTACCATTTAGCAAAGTTGTTAAGAGTTGATGAGGGTTTTAGCACAAATTAATGCGTCCCTTTTGATGGGACCCATTCGGTAATTGTCGTCCATAAAACGTGGCATTCGGACATGACGTTGAGATAACATCCTACTTTGCGCTTATATGAAAGTTGTCGGACGTCATTTTACGTACAGGTGTCCCATCAACCTTAATCTTACGTATGATTTAGACGCGACGTTGGTGTACCAAAAGGACTTCCGGAAAACGGTCATATCGGGCGAAAGTTAGGTGTTTTTTATCATCCGTGGACGTCTTACCGTGTGGGATTAAGCAGAAAAGAGGTTTCTAAATAAATAACAACACCAAAATACGTTGCAGTGTTATAGTGTTCAGAAATAGATCATTGTTGTTAGTCGTTTGTCGTTGCATAACCATTCAAATCAGCACATCGTTTCATAAGCTGCAATCACATAATGATGAGACAGAAATTCAGTAGATACATTGTATCTTGATTAATAATACTCAGTTTCAGACATAGTTCCAAATATTTGCATATCAAATAAACTGGTTTAATCTGTGTGGCATATACAGAATGAAGTGGAATTGCAAAACTAATTAATTACAACGAAGATCAACGAGGATACAAGTATATGAATCGTTTAAAAGGTGTGCTAAACAAAATGTTTTTTAACTAAACAACTCTGTTTTAATACATTTACTTTTATTTAAACGATGAAAAATGCAAATATGAAATTTGAAAATAAATAAAATTTTCGGCCTTATATATCATAGCGAATCTTTGCTAATGGCAAATATTGAAAGAACAACTATCAATATGTTGATGTACCCATACACATGTTGATATCGTTATTATCGTGGCCATTCAAATATTGTATTAGGTGATTGCATGTTTGATGACTCTGCAATCAGGAAATTGGGTTAAATAACATGACAAATAAAAGGTATGTCAATATTGGAGAAAACTTATAAGAAAGGGATCAATTTAATTCAGTTTCATCTTTGGATTTTAGAGCTTTCATCAAGAACATTTCGCAATGCACAGACATAAGAATATTCTTTCCCAATAGAGATGACAATTGTATTCATTTTTATATTTTATTTTTCTCTTAAGATCAAATGAGCATCTCAATTAAAAATAAAAGCATGAAATAATTTCAGGATCCTGTTTTTCAGGGCAAATATGTCAAAAAAGACATATGACGCGCCTTATGTTTTTAAAAATCATAATAACGTTCAGCATGAAATAACCTTCCTTTCTGAATATTGCTATACTGGAACGAACAAAGTTTCATATCATCCCATTTGACTTGTGTTGGTTTTTTTGCATTCAAGTGTGTATACACAGGTATTCTGGTATATTTCTTAGGAAGGTTTGTGTGAGCGTACCTGTTGACGTAGGTAAAAAATAATTTAAACCTAATGTTTATAACTCACAAACCACGTTTACTGTATGTCAAGTTAAGCAACTCAATATTAGTTCATTATTTTGTTCTTCCTGTCCTAAAACGTTATTACACGTTGGAGTGCTAATAGAATAGTCAGCATCTCACAACGTCACAGTGTTGATGTGAGAGAAAAGTAACACCTAAGCGAATGGTGGAAATAATTTTTCAAGGAAACAATTGCATTTCTATAGCAACTATAGGTCACATTTTATAGGCCATATTCACAAAAAAACCCATGTAGATTAGTTCTAGATTTCTTAGTTATTCCTAATTAGGAAGACATGTATAGTTGTTCTAGATTATTTATATATTATGAAATGTTTTAAGTGTTTTAAGAACTAAGCACATTGAGTGACTTTCACTGATAAAACCATTTGGTTCAGTAACTTTGAGTAGTAACGGTCTTACTATTTACAAAGCTATTAATATATACATTATGAAAAGGTTATTTCGAAGGCAAACCAAGTGACTGTCGTAAATATAAACAGGAGGTACAATCGAGCTTACAGCAACACAATGTCGCGTTTAGGAAAAACAGTGACATAAACTTATTCTTAAATAATAAAACACATTATGAAATGGGAAATTTTCCCTTTGATTAAGAAAACATTCTAATGTAAATATGAGATTGTTTTACACATTATTTGATAAATATAAATGGGATTTTGATTAAATATATTATACAATAGTTTACACTACTTTAAGAGTTAAGTGTCCCAGTGCATTAAATGAGTTATTTTACAATGTCACATGGCCATTTATCGCATTAATTCATTGATTTATTTTGTGAAGTGATTTGGCGATTTTTCATTTAGAGTCATCTGTAACCGTCCCCCTGAAAGCAGTTAATAACACAAGTTTGAAAGTGTAAACGCAGGAAAAAAACGTGTACTCTTTTCATGTCTCATTAGTTTAAGACTTTCAATAACATTCATTTTCTAAAAGGGTTGTTAAAATTTATTATCCATTTGCATGACGATATTTACTTTCTAACAAAAGAGATATTGACCTCACGCGGTCTTTAAACTTTTCAAATCTCTATTGCTTTCACTAAATATTTATCGAAACTACACAATAATAAGTGTCATATTGCATGACAGGTTATCTATAAATAGTGCCTATCATTTAACAGTGTTCAGGCATTGACGCAGCTAAAAACCATATGATCTGCAATTCTTGCTAAAAGTTAGAATCGTTTATTGTGACATTTCTACTCAGTCTGAATTGGCAATGAATCTACTTGCCAACACCTTCCCCGAACACATCGAAACCGCATTTAGAGACAAATATGCCTATAAAAAGATAGTTAAAATATATTTATTTTATATTGCATTTTGAATGCCGTGCCTATTTCTGTATTATGTTTTTTTTTCAATAAGTGTTACCTAATTCATAGGTTTACCAAAAATTGTTTCTTTCGTATATATGCTCCTTGGATTATTCAGCAATCTGTGGTCTGAGAAATGCTACCTTAAATACGTTTGAAGGAATGGTACTCATTGATTGGGGAGGCGGGAGATAACATTCATAAGCCCCAATCAACAAGAAAATGCTCTGGCAATATTTTCGACCGGATCTGAAAATGTCTTTAAGTCATAGTTTGAGTTTTGCAAGGACCCTTTAAGCGAAAAGACAATGATTCCTTAACGACGTTTGAAGGAATGGTATTCATTGATTGCGAAGGCGGGAGATAACATCCATAAGCCCAAATCAACAAATGAATGGCTTCCGTATAAAAAGCTGTTAAGCTGCTAATTGTGCATTAATGAGAAATGCATATCTATTTAGTTTTCCCTTTCGAGACCTTTTTGCCCCTCGCTTTTTGCATGAAATTTATTACATAGTCGTTCATTACGATTGCGTCATTTCTTCCTTATAAGGGGGCCCAACGCTCGCCTGTCGTCTTCATGACCCGAATTCGATTTAACCTTTGTTTGGTCTGAGCCTATAAGAGTCTGATTGAAACGCCTCCCCACCTCCCAAAATAATTGGATCAACTCATTTGGGAAAATATGTTCAACGAAAAGAAACCCTAGACGCTCTATATAGAGGAATGAATCAAAAGGCGATAAAATCTCATTCAGTAGCATGTGTGTCGTAGTTGCGTTGTCATTACGTCGTAAAACTGCAATGATATGTCATCTGATAATTTCATAAGTAGTATTATTATGAATTGAAATAAATATTTAATCGATACATTTATGTAACCAGATCGCAATATCATTATAAATAAGACTGTAAAGAAGACAACTTTATACGCCTGTATTGGGTGTTGGCATTTCGTTACATTGGTATTTACGGTACTGTGGCACCCCGAAATAATTACCACAGAAACCCCCATACCTTCAATCAGTACTATGGATTAGTCAACGGCTCGGCTGATAAGGCAAGAATCGTCCATCGAGAGAAAGTGATAAGTGATTTATCTGATGATTACAATGGCATGACCTAAGTTTCTTTCCTTTTGCCTTACTCATGAATAATGGGCGAATTGGGAAGAGGTCATGGATTGAATTTAAAGCTTCTCGAGGGCGGTTATCAACTTGTCGTCCATAATTCGACTCATTAGAACATGCCGTTGAGAAAACATATTATCTGATAATTTTCCCGGGAGTCATTTTGCGCCCAGGCGTCCGATCAAACTTATTCGTATGTCCGACTTTGACGCTACACCAGTGCAACAAACTTTCTAAAGCGGATGTTCCAATAATAATCATATGGGTTCAAAATTAGGCGTCCTCTCAACGTTGACGTCTTGTCAAATGGAATCTAGCAGAGCAGAGGCTTGTATGAAAAGTAACGATGCTAAAAGACGTGGATTCAGTATAATTTATAGTAAGGAAAACTATTATGATGTCGTTCGTCGTTAATCGTGCATATCCAATACTTTATAATCAATCAAGCTATCACATCGCTCCATAAGGTGCAATCACATTATGATGACATAGACCACACAGCAGAGATGTCATATCTCAAATAATATAACTGTTTGCAGACATGGTTCCAAATATTGGCATATCAAATAAACTGTTTTAATCCGTGTGCCGTATACAGAATGAAACGACATTGCAAAACTAATTAATTACAATGATAATTAGCATTAATAGATAAAACGAAATTTCAAAACAAAAAACGAGCGTACAAGCATATATTTTGTTTAAAAGCTGTGCTCTCTAATCATTTGAATTAATTAAAAGAATATGTTTCAGTATGGTTACGTTCAATTAAACGATAATCAATGCAAATATGACATTAAAAAATCTGTCATTTTCAGCGTTTGATATCATGATTTGTGTACATATTAAAGAAACAATTATCAAGATTATTATATATTTATTATCGTGACCATTCAATAATTGTATTACTTGATTGCATGTTTGCTGACTTTTTCATTTGAAAATCGGGTTGAATTATGAGACAAATAAAAGGGATGTCAATACTGGAGAAAAGTAATGAGCATGGGATCAATGTAATTTATTTTCATCTTTGGCTTATTGAGCTATTTTCATGTACATTTCGCCATGTACAAACAGAATTTATTCTTTGCCGAAAATAGGAAACATGTTCATTGTTGTTAATATAGTTCAAATAAGCATCTAAATACAAAATAAATTACACGAAATGACAACCTCTTTTCAGGATTTGCAGTATTTGCCCCCCCCCCTCTATCTCTCTGGCATCGCTCTTTTTTCCTCGAGCTTCAAATCGGATAACAATAATAATGCACATTATTATAGCTTAAACGCACACTTGATTCTATATTATAATGTAATCGACCGATTGGAAAAAAATGTTCTTTACGCCCTTTCTACGCAACCTTTGTTTAATAAATAAGTCCTTGACCCTTCCCCAGTTTATCGCTCAAATATGTTCTTATATAAATATTTTTTTGCTATCTATTAAAAAATATTCTGTTTTTCATAACATTAGTAGGTTGAACAATAAGCTAAATATTGATTTATCAAACATATGAATAATCACGCAAAGTAACCTATCTCAGTCAGCTTTTGAAACAAGGTGCTGCAACCTATGATACTCCAGTTTATTTCTCACCTTATAGGTTTGTCCATAATCAAATATATCAAACGGGAGTGTATTTATATGCTGCTTTATTCCTAACATTTGTATTAAATTACTTGTTTGCATTCCTCCGCAAGATGTGCTCGACACCCTCGAGGTTTAGTATAATGTAGCTTGAAAAACAAATATGTGTTTGTGTTAATTGAAATAAATCGTGTCGGTTCAATTGAAACCCAATAAGTTAACTACATATAACTTTATATTTGCAAAACGTGTTATGGAGGTTTGTATGATTTTATTGAGAGTAGTTATATTACCTAACTGTGTTAATATAATCAAATGATGTACTGTATTCTTGAATAATATATGCTGCATTAAGTAGTACATAATCACATTTTGATCGAATAGCAATATTAAATTAAAACATATCAATTGAATGAATACTTAAAAACTACATAACCTATTAGCATGTTATTTATTTAGGTAAGTTTTTACCACATGTGCAAATCAATAAAAAGTAAAATAACTAGCTTGTATGCTTTCAGGAGAATATAGCTTATATGCTTATATGCTTTCAAAAGAATATATATAAGAAAGATGTCAGCGGTGCAAATTTAAGCTATGAAAGATAAAAAAAAACATATATTAGGGTTAGCAATAAACTGAGGGAGTGAAAATCATGACCACCTTGGTTTGAAACGCGGCAATTTTTTGAGAACTTGCGTGATGATCCACATTTTTTGTCAAATCAACAATTTTCGTATTGGCACACCTACAAATGTTGTTGATATCAAAATTATAATCTTTCACTACAGCAGATATATTCACATGAGAACATAAAATTACGCTTTTAGATGAGCAATAAACTGAGATATACTTCTTTAAAGGGCATATAGTTGCCACACCTTCCGCTCCACCATGTAAACAGGTTCTTTCGCGCGGGAAAGTGCTAATTGGGTATATTAGGCTTCTCGCAATGCTGTGGTGGTGGAACGTATGGCATATGGTAATCGTGAGAAAAAATAGCACCTTAGCAAATATAATTACTTTCAGCCAGGAAATAATAATGTGTCGCTATTGGAGCTGTATGACACGTTTCAAGATAATTGACGTGACTTTCACAGCTGAACAGGTTCCTGGCAACAACACTTGTTACGTTTGCAACACGTTGAGAACTACTCATTCAAGTTTGATTTTATTCATTATCAAATTATTGTGTCTAATTTAGAACACAAAAATAATGCGTTTTAACACCTTCCCGAACTTGCAACGTCAGGTTACAAAGAAGTTCCTAGCAATTATAGGTTACGTGATGAGATAATTGACTCACCTTATTTTATTTTTTGGTAATAGATTTATTACGTTGTTAAGTTATTTTCTTTTTCATTTACGAAATAAATAATAATGATTTTGAATACATGTCAATTCGAGTATCATTCGCTAACGTGTATATCACGTATGGCTTGATTGTTTATGATTCCATTTAAATGGATATTGTTTTTCTTCAACAAATCTATTTCAGTTATCGGAAATCGGGAACACTGTTTAAGATTTTAAACGCATAGAAAAGCCCCATAAACCTCGTGTATCGTAGCTTCATTGATATTGCATTATTTTCTAAACGGTTGTGTCTTAGTAACAATGATCTACACTTTGCATGACGATATATAATTGTTTAAAGGCTAAGAGTAATGACAGCCTTTTACCTTTCAAATCTTAATTGCTTCTACTTAATATCTATTGACAATATACAAAGACAAATGTTTTATCGCATGATAGTTTAATAAATAGTGTCTATCATTTAACAGTTTCCAGGCATTGTCGCAGCAACAAAAACTAAAATACCTGCTATATAAGTTAGAATCATAAACTGTTTATAGCTCTACTCATTCTGAATCGGCCATGTACAAACTATGAAACCCCTACCACCATTTTAGAGGGGTTTGCCTTTAAAGCTATAAAACGATTGAAATGTTAATGGTTTACTCTCTTTCCAAGAAATGTTTGTTTTAAATAGGCTCATTAAAATACTCAGGCATTCATTTGGACTGATTCCAATTCAATTTTAACTTGCATTTTGTCAAACAAGGAAACGGCATAGATGTTGTAGCGAGGACATTCTTTCTTCATGTCTCTCTCGTCCCTGTGCATAAGCAAAGGCAATGCTTCCTTAACTACGTTTGCAGGAATGAAATTCATGGATTGATTGCGGAGGAGGGAGATGAAATGCATAAGCCCCAATCAACAAGTAAAGTGCTTTCGTGCATCAAGGTGCTAAGACGATGCTTTCAATTTCAAATTTTTATAGACCTCACAACCAGCAATTGTGACCCGATAGTAAGGGACCAAAAATTCCTCAATAACTGGTAATGAGGTCGATAGCATTTAAGTGTTAGAAAGTAGGGATATCTCAACTTTGTCGGGCGATGTCTTTCGAATTCGTGCTGAATAGACTTTTCATAATATTCTTCGATGAAGGCTGATCCACTTAGAAATCTAATCGCATTCATGCATTTGATACATTGAATGTTGATTCAAAATAGAATTCGCTATTTTACCAAATACTTCATTTCCGTTGCATTTTGCTAATTCATCAGTTTTCGAGTTTTTTGTTGTGTTCTTGCTTTTTTGCATGAATATCAGTACAAATTCATTAATTACGAATACTTCATTTCTTCCTTATAAGGCTTTTCCGCCCGCTTGTCGTCTTCATGACCCGCATTTGATTTATTACCTTTGCTTGGTCTGCGCCTAAAAGAGTCTGATTGTAAACGCCTCCCCAACTCCCAAAATAATTGGTTCAGCTCATTTGGGAAAGTTTCTGAAGAAAAGAAAGGCTCTACGGGCTTTGAATGTCATGGACAATATATTAAGGAATGAATGGAATGCGACAGTATCAAATTTAGCAGTTTACACATTATGGTTAGGCTAACGTTGTTAAATTGCAGTTATCGATGAGAAAACGCTATATGCATTTACATGTACGTTTTCTATATAAATATAAGTTATAATATTGATATATTAAAATATGTGACCGAATTGCAATACCTTTACTATAATGAACAAAAACACAACCTAAAGGGTAGATACTACGATATGGCGGCATAAAATAAGTGTCAATTACAAATGTGGTCACGTCTGCAAAATAATAAACATTTACTATAACATCAAACCAACGCACTTATATGGGTATTTACGGAAGAGTAGCACCCTTATAATAATTACCAAAGAAACCTCACACCTTCAATCAATACTATGGATTAATCAATGGCTCAGCTGATAAGGCCAGATTTGTCCATTGAGAGAAAGTGATAAATGATTGATCTGATGAGCGAGCGATTTTACTATTTTTATGAGTATTGCATTGTGGAGTCGTTGAACGTATAAGGTTTATTTAGCTAGAAAATAAAAATAAAATGTTGCATATAATATTATCAACTAAGTAGGCATCGATTACAGCACATAATTCTTTCTGTGTACATGTATATGGCCTTGCAATTATGAATCAAATATTTGCCAATGCATTCTTGATGGCCCACGTTTTCTGAAATTGGTGTTGTTTTGACATTTCTTGTCATTTCCTTACGTTTCTCTTTTGTTTTGGTTTTTACTTTAGCTCTGAGGTCTTAATGGAAAAAAAACATGATGACATGCCAATTTCAATAAAGTGACAGGTCATATGAAATCAATACTCAAGACTCTTTAACTTGCAGATTGTTTATGGCATAGGGTTTCTGAGCAACCAGTTTAAGATAATGCTGATGATGTTGTTTTTGCACTTCAGTATACTAAACCTTTGTATTTATAGAATAGGTTGTTGAAAGACTAAATTTGCGTTAGGTGTTGATCATTAAAATTTCAATAGGTACTAAATTGATTACTTGAAAACGCTATAGATAGCTTGTGCTTACACCCATTTCCAATAAAAATGTTAAACAAAATACAAAACAAAGAAACTAAGGACATCCATTATGCAAAAACATAAAGGACACAATATCAGAAATGAAGATAATAAAAAAACGTCAGAATGAAAAACAAGGGTAAAAGTATATGAATCGTTTAGAGGCTGTGCTTAGCAATATGTTTTTTAACTAACTAACTAGTTTTCAATATATTTACTTTGAATTAAACTATGATAAATGCAAATATGAATTTGACAAATCTGACATTTTTAGTTTTATATATCATTACGAATGTTTGATAATTGTAAATATTTAAAGAACAATTATCAATAAGTTAATGTACCCATACACATGTTTATATCGTTATTGTCGTGATCATTGAATTATTTTATTAAGTGATTGCATGTTTGCTGACTTTTCCATTAAAAAATGGTAAAATTACAGGAAAAAGTAAAAGGGAGGTCAATATTGGAGAACAATTGTGAGAAAGAGATCAATTTAATTCAGTTTCATCTTTGGCATTTTGAGCTTTTGTCACGTACATTTCGCAATGTACAGACAGGAGAACATTCTTTCTCAAAAATATGAACATGGTATTCATGTTTATGTTTTTATTGTTTATATAGTTTAAATGAGCATCTGAATAAGACATAAAACATGAAATAGCTTTAGGATCATGTGTTTCAGGGAAAATATGTTAAAAAGACATGTGACGCGCCTTATGACATCAAAATAACGTTAAACATGACATTCCTTTCTGAATATTGATACAATGGCACGAAAAAAGGTTCATATAATCCCATTTGATATGTGTTTGTTTTATTGTATTCAAGAGTGTATAAACAGGTCTTTCGGCCTATTTTTAGAAAGGTTCAAGTGTGCGTTCGTGTTGACGTGGGTAAAAAAATAATCTAAAACTAGAGTTATAACTCACAAAGCACGTTTACTCTATGTCAAGGTAAGCAACTCAATATTAGTTCATTGTTTTGTTCTTCCTGTCCTAAAATGTGATTGCACGTCGGGGTGTTAATAGAATAGTTGGTATCTTACAACGTCATAGTGGTGGTGTGTATAACATTCGTAAATCGTGAGAGAAAAGTAACACCTAAGTTAATTGTGGAAATAATTTTTCAAGGAAACAATTGCATTTCTATAGCAACAATAGGTCACGTTTACAAAGAAACCCATGTAGACTCGTTTTAGACTGCCTAGTTAGTTCAAATTAGGAAGACATGTATAGTCGTTCTAGATTGTTTATACATTATGAAATGGTTTAAGTGTTTTAAGAACTAAACGCATCGAGTGACTTTCAGCGATAAAAACATTTGATTTAATAACTTTAGGTCACTTTTAGAAAGAATTAACGGTGATTCTTACTATTTTATTAAGCTTGTAATATATACTTTATAAAAAGGTTATTCCGAAGACAATAATATTGCGTTTTAAGACGTAAGCAAACCGTGTGACTTTCGTAAACGTAAACATAAGGTTACAATCGACCTCATAGCAACACAATGCAACGTTAAGGGGAATAAATGACGTAAACTTATTCTATTTTAATTAAATATATTATGAAATGGTCGATTTTGTATTTCATTGTAGACAAGAGGCTTTTTTACACAATGTTTGATAAATATAATTAGGATTTCGATTACATATATATATTACAATAGTAAACAACAAATTAAGAGTAAAGTGTCCCAGTGCATTAAAATTTTACATTGCCATTTATCATATCAATTCATTGATTTATTATTTTTCATTTGGAGATATGTCATTTGATTTTATTTTTAACCGTCGCCCTAAAGCAGCCCTGAACCAAAGTTCAAATTTATAAACACGGGGTAAAAGTATATGTTAATATAGGAACCTCTTTTTTCCATTTCTAAGAGGATTTATTAAATAAAAATGTATTATCAATTCGCCTGACGGACGATATTTACGTTATAACAAAATAGATAATGACCTCACGCAGCCCGACGCTTTTCAAATCTCTATTGCTCCCACTCAATATTTGTCGACAGTACACAATAATAAGTGTCATATCGCATGACAGGTTATCTGAAATGCTTGTTAAAAGTTAGAATCGTTTATTTTGACATTTCTTCTCATTCTGAATTTGCTATGAATATACTAGCCAACATCCTCCCCCACCCCACCCCCCCCCTCCAAAAAGCGCATTTAGAGGCATGTACCTATATAGCTGTAATAAAATGATATTTAAAATGCAGATATGGTATATGCATTTTGAATGTCGTGCCTATTTCTTTGTTATGTTATTTTTTCATAAAGTGTTATTCAACTCATGGTTTTACCAAAATATGTTTGTTTTGTATATATGATCCTTTGATTATTCAGGAATACCTGTGGTCTGAGTCCAAATATCCTCACAATTGTGCGAGGACATTCTTTCTTTTTGTTTCTCTCGTACCTATGTAGGCAAAGGCAATGCTTCCTCAACGACGTTTGAAGGAATGGCATTCTTCCATTGCGGGAGATAACATTCATAAGCTCCAATCAACAAGTGAAAGGCTTCCATGCAAAAAGCTGTTAAGCTGCTATTTTTTAGTTCATCTTAAACAATCAAAATAATATTTATTATAGGAATGTTATTAGTTGATTTCGGAGGAGGAAAATAATATCAAAAGGCTCCCCAATCAACAAGTGACACACTTCGATACATAAAGTTGTTAAGACAGTGTTATCGATTTTAAACAATTAGTTAATATATTAATGTTAAAATGTACGAATATATCAACACTGTCAGGCGATATATTACCGATCGGTGCTGACTGGACACTCACATATTTCGTCAATAAAGTCTAATGTATGTTGAAATATATTTCTATACATGTTGTTGATATACTAAATGTTGAGTCCGAATGGTATTCGCTATTTTACAAATGCTTTATTTCAGTCGCATTTTGCATGAACAGAGGAATATATGGATATGTTTGGCTTTCGAGTCTTTCTTACATCTCGCTTTTTGCATGACTTTATTAGATAGTTGTTCATTACGATTGCTTCATTTTTTTCCTTATAAGGCACCCAACGCTCGCCTGTCTTCTTCATGGCCCGAATTTGATTTATTACCTTTGCTTGGTCTGGCCTAAAAGAGTCTGATTGTAAACGCCTCTCCACCTCCAAAAATAATTGGATAAGCTCATTTGGGAAAATGTGTCTGACGAAAAAAATCCTAGACGCCCCATATAGAGGAATGAATTGAAAGGCGATGAAATGCCATTCAGTAGCATGTGTGTCGTAGTAGCGTTGTCATTACGTCGTAAAACTGCAATGAACTGTCATCTGATAATTTCATAAGTAGTATTATTATTAATTGAGAAAAATATTGGCTTTAATTATATCTATATATTTATGTAACCAGATCGCGATATCATTATAAATAAGACTGTAAAGAAGAAAACATAATATGTCTGTATTTTGTGTTGGCATTTCGTTACAATGGTATTTACGTACTGTTGCATCCCGAAATAATTACCAAAGAAACCCCCCTACCTTCAATAAGTACTATGGATTAGTTTACGGCTCGGCTGATAAGGCACAAATCGTCCATTGAGAGAAAGTGATTAGTGATTTATCTGATGATTGAGCGTTTTTACAGTGGCATGACCTAAGTTCCCTGCCTTTCGATCAACTCATGAATAATGGGCAAATAGGGAGTAGGCCATGGACTGAATTTAAGGTTGTCTTGAGGGCGGTACAGAGTCGGATATTTATACTGCAGTTAACTTGTCGTCCATCAATCGACACATTCGAAGATGACGTTGAAAGAACATCTTATATGGAAGTTTTCCCGGGAGTCATTTTGCGCCCAGGCGTCCGATCAAACTTATTCGTCCGACTTGGACGCTACACCAGTGCAACCAACTTTCTAAAGCGGATATTCCAGAATTAATCATATGGGCCCAAAGGTAGGCGTCCTCTCAGCGTGGACGTCTTGTCGAATGGGATCTCGCAGAGCAGAGGCTTGTATCAAAAGTAGCGATGCAAAAAGACTTTGATTCAGTATAATTTATAGTAAGGAAAACTATTGTGATGTCGTTCATTGTTAATCGTGCATATCCAATACTTTATCATCATTCAAGCTATCACATCGCTCCATAAGCTGCTATCACATTATGATGACATAGACCACACATCAGAGATGTCATATCTCAATTAATATAACTCTTTTGCAGACATGGTTCCAAATATTAGCATATCAAATAAACTGTTTTAATCCGTGTGCCGTATACAAAATGAAATCACATTGCAAAACTAATTAATTACAGTGATGATGAACTTTAATAAATAAGACAAATTTTCAAATCGAAAAACGACCTTACAAGTATATCATTTGTCATCTTTTAAATTAGAACAATATGTTTTAATATGATTACTTTCAATTAAACGATGATAGATGCAAATATGACATTTAAAAAATCTGACAATTTCAGCCTTTGATATCATAATTGTTGTTAATAATGAGGGAATAATTATCAAGATTGTTATATATTTATTATCGTGATCATTTAATAATTTTGTTAAGTGATTGTATGTTTGCTGACTTTTTCATTTGAAAATCGGGTTGAGTTATTAGACAAATAAAAGGGATGTCAATACTGGAGAAAAGTAATAAAGTAATCAGCATGTATTCAATTACTTGTTTGCATTCCTCCGCAAGATGTGCTCGACACCCTCGAGGTTTAGTATGATGTAGCTTGAAAAACAATGTGTTAATTGAAATATATCATGTCGGTTCAATCGAAACCAAATAAGTTATATAACATATTACTTTATATTTGCAAAACGTGTTATGGAGGTTTGTATAATTTTATTGAAAGTAGATATATTAACTAAATGTGTTAATATAATCAAATGATGTACTGTAATCTTGAATAATATATGCTGCTCTAAGTAGTACATAATCACATTTTGATCGAATAGAAATATCAAATTAAAACATATTTATTATTGAATGAATACTTAAAAATGCATAACCTATTAGCATGTGTTTTATTTATGTAAGATTTAACCACATGTGCAAATCAATAAAAAAAGTAAAATAGCTAGCTTCTATGCTTTCAAGAGAATTTAGCTTATATGATTATATGCTTTCAAGAGAATATGTATATAAGAAAGATATGTCAGCGGTGCAAATTTAAGCTATGAAAGATAACGGAAAAATATATAAGGGTGAGCAATAAACTGAGGGAGCGAAAATCATAAACCCCCTTGTTTTGAAACGAGACACTTTTATGCGAAGACTTTTTTTGTCAAATCAACAATTTGTTGTTGATATCAAAATTATAATTTTTCACTACAGCAGATATATTCACATGAGAACAAATAATTACGCTTTTAGATGAGCAATAAACTGAGAGACTTTTATAAAGAGCATATAGGAACCATTGCCACAACTTCCGCTCCCCCATGTAAACAGGTTTTTTTTCGCGCTGCGAAGTGCTAATTGGGTATATTAGGCTTCTCGCAATGTCGTAGTGTTGGTACGTATGGCATATTGAAATCGTGAGAAAAAATTAACACCTGAGCAAATATAATGACTTTCAGCCAGGAAATAATAATGTGTTGCTATTGGAACTGTATGACACGTTTATAGATATTTGACGTGACTTTCACAGCTGAATAGGTTCCCGGCAACAACATTTGTCACGTTTGCAACACGTTGAGATCTACTCATTCAAGTTTGATTTTATTCATTATCAAATTATTGTTTCTAATTAAGAAAACAAAAATAATGCGTTTTGACACCTTACCGAACTTGCAACGTAAGGTTTCAAAGAATTTCCTAGTAATTGTAGGTTACTTGAAGAGATAATTGACTCACCTAATTTCATTTTATGGTTATATATTCATTACGTTGTTAAGTTATTTTCATTTTCATTTCCAAGATAAATAATAATGATTTTGAATACATGTAAATTCGATTTTTATACGCTTACGTGTATATCACGTATGGCTTGATGGTTTATGATTTGATTTGAATGGATATAGTTTTTCTTCAACAAATTTATTTCAGTTCTCGGTAATTGGGAACACTGTTTAAGATTTTAAACACATAGAAAAGTCACATAAACCTCGTGTACTGTAGCTTTATTAATATCGCATTACTTTCTAAACGGTTGTGTCTTAGTAACATTTATCTTCACTTTGCATGATGATATATACTTTTTGAAAGGCTAAGAGTAATAACATCACACAGCCTTTTACCTTTCAAATCTTTATTGCTCCTACTTAATATTTATTGACAATATACAATAACAAGTGTCACATCGCATGACAGTTTATCTATAAATAGAGGCTATCATTTTGCAGTTTCCAGGCATTGACACAGCAAGAAAAACTAAAATATCTTCAATTTATTTTTTCAAGTTAGAACCATAAACTGTTTATTGCTCTACTCATTCTGAATTGGCCATGTACAAACTATGAAATCTCTACCACCATTTTAGAGGAGTGTGCCTATAAAGCTATAAAACGATTGAAATGTTAATATTTTACTCTTTTTCCAATAAATGTGTGTTTGGAATAGGCTCATTGGATTACTCAGGCATTCATATGGACTGATTCCAATTCACTTTTAACTTGCATTTTTTCAAACATGGAAAATGCATAGATGTTGTAGCGAGGACATTCTTTCTTCATTTTCTCTCTCGTCCCTGTGCCAAGGCACTGCTTCCTTAACTACGTTTGCAGGAATGCAATTCATCGATTGCGGAGGAGAGAAATTAAATGCATAAGCCCCAATCAACCAGTAAAACGCTTCCGTGCATCAAGGTGCTAAGGCAAAGCTTTCAATTATTTTTATAGACCTAACAACTAGCAATTGAGCCAATTTGTTTTTGGTCACTTACTATTTTTAATAGAAATAGCATAAGTATACACTTTTAATATAACAAATTGTGGTAATGCTTTAGTATTATAGTATTTTACAACACGTATTTATTTGCAAATATATGCATAATCTGCAATACAACAAGTGACCCGATAGTAAGCCACCAACAAATTCCTCAATTACTGGTTATGAGGTCGATAGCATTTAAGTGTTATAAAGTAGGAATATCTCAACTTTGTCGGGCGATGTCTTTCGAATTCGTGCTGAATTGACTTTTCACATCATTCGCTGGTGAAGGCTGATCTACGTAGAAATCTATTCGCATGCATGTATTTGATACATTGAATGTTGATTCAAAATAGAATTCGCTATTTTACCAAATATTTTCATTTCGGTCGCCTTTTACTAATTTATTAGTTTTCGAGCTATTTTGTGCTTTTGCTTTTTTACATGAATTTCTGTACAAATTAATTATTTAAGTATACTTCATTTATTCCTTATAAGGCTCTTTCCACCCGCCTGTCGTCTTCATGAACCGCATTTGATTTATTTCCTTTTACGTGGTCTGAGGCCCAAAAGAGTCTGATGGAATACACATCCCTATACCCCCTCCTCAAATAATTGGATCAGCTCATTTGAGAAAGTGTCTGAAGAAAACAGAGCTTTACTGGCTTTGAATGCCATAGACGCTCTATATAAAGGAACGAATGGAATGCAAAAATTTCCCATTGGGCAGTTTGTATTTCGTAGTAGCGTTGTCACGACGTCGTAAAATGCATTTTATTTTTATCTCAGACATTAATTTTGGATTTTTATTATCAATACTATTGTTAATTGTATGAGAATTAGCTGTTACATCGATACAATTAAATAATGAATGACCAGATCCAGATAAAATAAGAAAGTGACTGTGAAGCTAAAAGAAAGTAACGCATAAAAAAATCTATCTCAAATCCGTCAGCTTTAGCAATATGTCTATGTTCTATTAGTGTTCAGTCCAAATGCCACAGCGTCTGCAAAATAATAGACGTTATCTGGTACAAGAAGCATGCGTTGTTTCATTAAATGGGTATTTACGGAAGAGAAGGCCCAATAATAATTACCAAAGAAACCCCCACACCTTCAATCAATACTGAATTATGGATTAGTCAACGGCTCAGCTGATAAGGCCAGATTTGTCCATTGAGAATAAGTGATAAGTGATTTATCTGATGAGTTAGCGTTTTAACAATGGCGTGACCTGAGTTCCTTTTCTGTCGCAAAACTCACGAATAATGGGCCAAATGGGAATAGTCCATGGATTTAATTTGTGGTTGTCTCAAGAGTGGTTGTATACAATGATGGTTGCTGCAGCAATGATCAACTCGATTTATCTTTAAGCTCAGTAAATAATAATCATCGAGCTAAGGATGTGTGAAAATTGAAATGCTCAATAGAGATGCGGTACTTCATTTAAATGTATAGAAAAAAATCATAAAGCTGTCGATTGTCTGGTAATATGTGTTAATGTTGTCCATCAAAGCATAATAGCCAGAGCTCTATATTCTATAGTTATTACACATAGATTCTTCATATATTCATATCTATTCACTCCATGCCGAGGGCAAGCACCTATCGAGCTATATCAAAACAATGGATTAAAAGGATATGTTTTTTTTTCAGAAAGCAAAGCAAGTTCCTATGCTTATGCCAAGTCATACCACTCTAAGTGACTTACCATGTTTTGAATCCGTTGGGCAGTTGTAATGATGTCCTAGTTGCAAACTAAATATGAGCTTGAGCATGAAACAATGAGTGTTCTCATGAAAAACGGAATAAATAAGTACGGTACTAGCTCTGTTCTTTTTAAAGTTTCATTTAAAGGATTCATATGTTTCGAAATACTGTATAACACATGCTATAACTGTATATTTTATTAAACCAGGTTTCTTGAATGCAAATTTGATAATTTTATGCTAACCCACTGAACCAGGCCTTCACAGTGGTCTCACGTAAGCCTCAATATATGATAATCCGTAAGGTCAAAACACAGAGTCTAGGTGAGCGTTATGTTAGCAAACATACGCCTCATGTGAGGCTAAGGTGTGATTTTATAGCCTCAGAGTGAGCCTCACAATGCGAGACTCACACAATTAGATTCATGTGAGTTTCAACCAATTTCATATGAGATTAAGGACGAGCCCATTCGATTGCTCGACTTTATAACTCATCATGGCAAACGTATAAACGGCAAAAAATTAAATTCATAACGTATAAACAAATAACACATTAAGGCACATAGCAGATGAGCATCAATACTCAACTGTTTCTACGCAATAAAACTATACAACAAATTCAGGATTCTATATAAGTCCTTTTTATCTCGTTTTTTTTACAGATCTCTTAGTTAACACATGCATCTTCGTCCTTTACTTATATAATTCATGTTAAGTAAAAATATACAAATGTTTGATGGTTTCTTAAAAGTACTTCTCTAAAGATCTTCTTAAAAGTAAATCGACCTATTATTTTTTTTTTCTTTTCTAATCCATTGTTAAATGTTACTATTTTACCCGGAGGAAACTCGGATATTGGACAATAGTACTATATAGAGCAGAACCTAATCGAGATTCGGATTACCAGTGTCTGAATAGAAATGGTCCCTCTTCAAAAAGATAATAATGTTAGATTATTTACCATGGTTGAAAAGTTGCAAAAACACCAAGATAGGCTACAAAAGAAACATAAAAAACTCACTAAAAATGTTATAGTTTATATATTTAAGGGGTATGGTATGGTAGCTAGATTACCACAAATTATTTTTGTTCTCGAAAAGATTGAACAAAAAATATAAAAATGTTAATTCTAATAAGGACAGTAATATCATTGAAAATTAACAGATTAACTGACTTTGTGTTTTGTCCTTGAAAGCACAACACAATTTTTAATACCGTTATTAATTGGCATAAACGGCTTAAAAACAATATCGATGTATTAAACAATGTTTTCATATAAATCAAACGCCATTTTAAAGGTTATATTGCTGTTTATCCGTTTATTAAACGCATTAAATGACATTGAAATGGATAGCGCATCTATGCTCTTTTTCCGTTTTTTTTTCGAAAATGCACCCCGCTTTAGAGGCTCTCATTGCGAGCAAATCCAATATTCTCCGCTCTGACCTTAACATTAAACTAACCCCGCATTCGGAAATGTAACCGAAAAAGGTGACGGTTACTAAAAGACAAGATGGTCGAACAAGATGGTCTCTCTACCCGGAAGAAAGTGGTTTATTTACCCTAAGGAGCATTTATGATTGGATAAGAGAGATCACATGGTTTTACTGAACTCTACCCGGAAGTATGTTTGGTGGAAGGTTTCCCCAGGATGACGTCACATGAATATGTGTAAACAAGTAGGTTCCGAACTTTTCGAATAGGAAATTGACAATAACTGAAAACGGTCTTTACTTTCCGAATTCGGGGTTAGAGTTTTGCCAACCCGTTTAAATTGATTTATGGGTAAGGTTAAGATTAAGTAGAGTGAATAATATGGGTCCGGCTTTCCAATTAAGTAAGCATGGCCCATCAATTGCCCAATTAAACGACATTGTTGACGGTATATAAGGTTATATATGTGGTTCTTAATAAATTTAGTCTCATAATCAAAACCTTAAGTCAAATATGAAAAGAATTCATCTAATAACTCATGTAAAATCCCTCTCTCCTTTTAAACGCTCTGATTAATGGTATGTCCTTTCGAATCACTTCTCATATTACTATTGGTATAATCACCCAACCTTTAAGAAGCGACACAAACAAATTGCCAATTTATAGAATTCTACAACTCAAAGACAAAGCACGTGACCTATTAATATAATTCTACTACTCAAAGACAAAGGAACTTGTTGATTTTTAAGACACCAAGCGATCCTTGCATGAAAATGAGGAAAAATATCACGAAAATCGTTTTTATTTTATATCTTGTAGACTAAATGATATTGAAATTCAATATTTTAAAATCAACCTTCTTTTTTGTTTAAAACTTGCAACGCTGAATAAAGTTTGCACTGCATATGCTGTTTTAGAGCTATTAACGCTCAAAGTGTATCAAAGGAACTTGTGGTGCCTTTAGCTTACATGGATGCGGGATCGTTGGTCAGCATTCTTATGAAATTAGTACTGCTTTTCTTGTTCATATCACTAGCTCACAGCAACGTCACTAACATGTTAATTTAACGAGTAAATGGTTTATAGGGTGTTACATATGTTATTTAGTGGTACCTGATAACTTTATATATTTATCCTAGGGTAAATTTAGTTGCTATTTCGATTGGCTTGAACCAATTATGAATGTTTCTTTCTATTTTTTGACAATGATATATGAGTTCAATCATCATTTTTATATGGAGAATAGTGGGTTAACCTTCTTGTAACTACATGCAATATGCAAATTCGTTTCACGTTTTTTTTTCGATAAAAAATATGTTCTTAATAGTTGAATATATGTTGAAGCAATATCGTGGCATGTCGATATC
The DNA here is from genome assembly GCA_001703475.1 of Hydroides elegans. Lineage (NCBI taxonomy): Eukaryota > Metazoa > Annelida > Polychaeta > Sabellida > Serpulidae > Hydroides > Hydroides elegans. The sequence goes on from LQRL01001104.1 coordinate 28,888, forward strand.
AATGTAATGTCTTCTAACCGCTCTTCTAACTTTTATCCAACACTCGCTGATGCTTCTATTTTTTTTAAGGTCGGTCATCCAAACAATTTGCTGCTGGTTGTTTGGCCAATGCCTTGATTTGATAAAAAACTGTTTAATTTTTACATGGCCACTTGGGAAGCTTTATCGAGACTCAAAAGTGTATTTTTGAGTTTCCATCCGTTGGAATTTATTTTTTTTTGTCTTGAGGAAGCGTTCGAGCAATCTTCTTTGTATGTGGCCCGGCCCTAAATAAGTTGTTTTTATTGGAATTCTTTATTTTTACCAACATCAGGAATTATAACCAATACATTATTACAAAATATTTTAAAATCAGATTGAAGACTTTATTTTGGTTATGATTTTATGAATAGGCATTTAACTGTGACATATTTGATTTAGTTACATTTAACATATACAACCTAAACTGGCATTGTTTTATCTTGAAGACCATAACACTGTTTTACTTATTGTGATGATAGCTTTGGGGTTTGGACAACTCAGCCCTTCCTGCTAAGTTTCCTTGTGAAAGAGAAACTTTTACTTCGGTCCCTCGGAAAAAAAGTCTTTTTAAAGTATGAAAAACATAATCATATAAACAAAATCAATCAGAAATATAACATCGTAAATCCAGTAGAAGATTCAGCTTTCGCTTCTGTTATTATCTGTTTTTGTTCGCTGACATTGTACCATCGTCTTCGAAATTCGGCACTTCATAAATATGCTCGGCTCGAAGAATAGTAGCACTCGAAGATCGCGTCATCAATCTATGAGGTGACATTATTGGGTTTTGTGTATTATGTGATGGCGCCACTGAGTTGTGTGTATTATGGGA